>JADBJO010000404.1:165000-230000 GCA_016801955.1 Conus betulinus
AGCCTATGAAGGAGAGTTGTTCAGCCATTTTCAGCTAGGCTGCCTCTACCCAGAGAAGAGTCGGCTGCCCCTTTTTCACTGCTCTGGCAAAGGTTGACGTAGGAAAAGCCTCGCCACCAGGTGTTCACTTGACTTTATTACATCCATCCGATCCGAACTTGACTTTATTGCATCGTAGCCGACCCCTAACCTGACTTTATTACATCCTTGCCGATCCTAACTGGACTTTATTACATCCATCCGATCCGAACTTGACTTTATTGCATCCTAGCCGACCCTAACCTGACTTTATTACATCCTTGCCGATCCTAACTGGACTTTATTACATCCTTGCCGATCCTAACTGGACTTTATTACATCCTTGCCGATCCTAACCGGACTTTATTACATCCTTGCCGATCCTAACTGGGCTTTATTACATCCTTGCCGATCCTAACTGGACTTTATTACATCCTTGCCGATCCTAACTTGACTTTATCACATCCTTGCCGATTCTAACTTGACTTTATTACGTCCTTGCCGATTCTAACTTAACTTCATTACATCCTTGCCGATTCTTACTTGACTTTATTACGTCCTTGCCGATTCTAACTTGACTTTATTACATTCTTGCCGATCCTCACTGGACTTCATTACATCCTTGCCAACCCGAACTTGACTTTGTTAAATCCTTGCCGAGCCAGTCTGCCACAAATGACAGACGGTTGTTTCGCGTACTTTTTTTTTCATTCATCACATTGTAAAATACATCCATGATGAGGTCAGTGCTGTTTCCTGGGTCTTTCAAACGCTGGAACTGGAGCTGTTCAAACGCTGCTTACTTCCCTCCCGCTGCACACTGCGATCAGTTCTTCCGTTTGACCCCCCCCCCCCCCCCCGCCCCCTCCCACACACACACAGAATGACACATCCTTCCCCGCCAATACCCACCCCTCCGTCATAAACCAGTCACTGAATGAGTGGCCATGATCTTGTTAAGATCAGTCACATAAATGGCAGAACTAGTCCAAAAGATGGATGATATTGGTCATTTTCTTAACGGGGCAGAGGTAGAGTTCTCAAGAGGCAGGGAAGGGCAAAGAGTACGTCAATCTAGTCGTGGAACCTGAAGCTGACGTTGTCCACGTGCCATGCACAGGAAAAAGAAGAAGCTGATCGTGGACTGCCTGGACCACGTCATCTGTGAGTGCCAGCAAAACGGAACGGCCAAGGCTGCACAGTACAGGAACAGAGAGCTGCAGGAGTACAACGCCTTCTTCTGCCACGCAGGTCAGTGAGAGATACGGTCCACTGCTTTGTGTGTGTGGTCTGGGGGTGTAAAGACTATGAAATACTTAGAGTAACTCTCAAAAGTAATAGAAAGTTCTTGGAGTACATGTGTCTTGGTGTAGTGTGCGACTCGTTAAAGCAGTAATGTACAATGAAAAATGAGTGACCCACCTCGTATGATCTGATAGTGTGTGAAATGACGTGATCAAAGCAAACGAAGACTGTTTATCTGCGTGTGTGTGAGTGTGTGTGTGTGTGTGTGTGTGTGTGTGTGTGTGTGTGTGTGTGTGTGTGTGTGTGTGTGTGTGTGTGTGTGTGTGTGTGTGTGTGTGTGTGTGTGTGTGTGTGTGTGAAAAGAGAGAGGAGGGTTTATCAGCAATCGGTGATGAACAGCAGTTGAAGGTTTCACCAGTGAAGAACATCGAGATATGTGTCACTATCATTCAGCACTATAGTCACACCATTCATCAGTAGCAGTTATGAAGGTTTCACCGGTGAAGAACATCGAGATATGCATTGTCACTGTTAGCATCATTCAGCACTATAGTCACACCATTCATCAATCGGTAAAGCCTGACCACATAAAGATGGCAGAGAGGGTTACATTGAAAGACGGCATTAAGGGTGGCAATGCAACATGGCAGTAAGGGTTACAATGAAAGATGGCATTAAGGGTTACAATGAAAGATGGCAGTAAGGGTTACAATGAAAGATGGCAGTAAGGGTTACAATGAAAGATGGCAGTGAGGGTTACAATCAAAGATGGCAGTGAGGGTTACAATGAAAGATGGCAGTAAGGTTACAATGAAAGATGGCAGTAAGGGTTACAATCAAAGATGGCAGTGAGGGTTACAATCAAAGATGGCAGTGAGGGTTACAATGAAAGATGGCAGTAAGGGTTACAATGAAAGATGGCAGTAAGGGTTACAATGAAAGATGGCAGTTAGGGTTACAGTGAAAGATGGCAGTAAGGGTTACAATGAAAGATGGCATTAAGGGTTACAATGAAAGATGGGAGTGAGGATTAAGATGGGAGTGAGTGTTACAATGAAAGATGGCAGTAAGGGTTACAATGAAAGATGGCAGTGAGGGTTACAATGAAAGATATCAGTAAGGGTTACAGTAAAAGATGGCATTAAGGTGGCAATGGCAATGAAACATGGCAGTAAGGGTTACAATGAAAGATGTCAGTAAGGGTTACAATGAAAGATGGGAGTGAGGGTTAAGATGGGAGTAAGTGTTACAATGAAAGATGGGAGTGAGGGTTACAATGAAAGATGGGAGTGAGGGTTACAGTGAAAGATGGGAGTGAGGGTTACAGTGAAAGATGACAGTGAGGGTTACAATGAAAGATGGCAGTGAGGGTTACAATGAAAGACGACAGTAAGAGTTACAATGAAAGATAGCAGTAACGGTTACAATGAAAGATGGCGGTAATGGTTACAATGAAAGATATCAGTAAGGGTTACAGTAAAAGATGGCAGTAAGGCTTACAATGAAAGATGGCAGTAAGGTTTTACAATGAAAGATGGGAGTGAGGGTTAAGATGGGAGTGAGTGTTACAATGAAAGATGGCAGTGATGGTTACAATGAAAGATGGGAGTAAGGGTTACAGTGAAAGAAGGGAGTAAGGGTTACAGTGAAAAGAAGGGGGTAAGGGTGACAGTGAAAGATGGCACTAAGGGTTACAATGAAAGATGGCAGTAAGGTTTACATTGAAAGATGGCAGTAAGGGTTACAATGAAAGATGGCAGTAAGGGTTACAATGAAAAATGGCAGTGAGGGTTACAATGGAAGATAGCAGTAAGGGTTACAATGAAAGATGGCAGTATGGCTTACAATGAAAGATGGCAGTGAGGGTTACAGTGAAAGATGGCAGTAAGAGTTACAATGAAAGATGGTAGTAAGGGTTACAATGAACGATGGCAGTAAGGGTTACAATGAAAGATGGCAGTGAGGGTTACAGTGAAAGATGGCAGTAAGGGTTACAATGAAAGATGGGAGTGAGGGTTAAGATGGGAGCGAGTGTTACAATGAAAGATGGCAGTGAGGGTTACAATGTAAGGTGGGAGTGAGGGTTACAGTGAAAGATGGGAGTGAGGGTTACAATGAAAGATGGCAGTGAGGGTTACAATGAAAGACGGCAGTAAGGGTTACAATGAAAGATAGCAGTAAGGGTTACAATGAAAGATGGCAGAAAGGGTTACAATGAAAGATGACAGTGAGGGTTACAATGAAAGTTGGCAGTAAGGGTTACAATGAAAGATTGCAGTAAGGGTTACAGTGAAAGACGGGAGTAAGGGTTACAGTGAAAGATGGCAGCAGTAAGGGTTACAATGAAACATGGCATGGCAGTGAGGGTTACAATAAAAGATGGCAGTAAGGTTTACAATGAAAGATGGCAGTGAGGGTTACAGTGAAAGATGGCAGTAAGGGTTACAATGAAAGATGGCAGTAAGGGTTACACTGAAAGATGGGAGTGAGGGTTACAATGAAAGATGGCAGTAAGGGTTACAATGAAAGATGGCAGTAAGGGTTACAATGAAAGATGGGAGTGAGGGTTACAATGAAAGATGGCAGTAAGGTTACAATGAAAGATGGCAGTGAGGGTTACAATGAAAGATGTGAGTGATGGTTACAGTGAAAGATGGCAGTGAGGGTTACAATGAAAGATGGCAGTGAGGGATACAATGAAAGATGGGAGTGAGGGTTACAATGAAAGATGGCAGTAACGGTTATAATCACGTCGGTAAAATCTGACCACATGAAGGATGGCTGCAAGGGTTACAATCACTGTTAACATCATTCAGCACAATGGTCATCAGTCGTGAAAACCTGATCACATTAAACATGGCAGTAAGGGTTGCCATCACTTTGCCAGCATGTTTGTGTTCCTGTGGGAATTGTGCGTTCCAGGAGAACCACGGCATTGTGTCATGGCACTGGCAGGACTTTTGTACAAACTGCGCAGTCCGTGGCACTGTGTGCAGAGACATTGACAGGACTGCTGTATAGACTGTGCTGTAAATGACATTGTTTAAAGACATTGGCGGTGTGAAGTGTGCTGTCCGTGACATTGATAAAGACACTGACAGAACTTGTGTTTGAATTGTGCTGACATTGTGGAAAGACATTGTCAGAACTCGGGGTTTAAATTGTGCTGACATTGTTTAAAGACTGACAGGACTTATGAGTGTGTGTGTATGTGTGTGTGTGTGTGTGTGTGTGTGTGTGTGTGTGTGTGTGTGTGTGTGTGTGTGTGTGCTGTCCATAACTTTTGTGTAAAGACATTGGCAGGATTTGTATGTGAATTGTGCAAAGACATTTGTACAGCTTCTGTGTAAATCGGGCGGGCTGTCCATTGCATTGTGTAAAGACACTGCCAGGGCTTGTGTGTGAGTGAATTCAGCTGGCATTATGTAAAGACAATCGCAGAACAAGTGACTGAATTATGCCGTCCATGGTATTGTGTGGAAACATTGGCAGGAACTGTGTGTGTGATTGTGCTGTCTGTGACATTGATATAGACGTTGGCAGGAATTGTGTGTGAGTTGTGCTGTCCATGTCATTGTGTTAAGACGTTGGCAGGAATTGTGTGTGAAGTGCGTTGTCTATGTCATTGTGTAAAGACACAGGCAGGAACTGTGTGTGAACTGTGCTATGTCATTGTGTAAAGACATTGACAGGAACTGTGTGTGAATTGCACTGTCCATGTCATTGTGTAAGGACATTGGCAGGAACTGTGTGTGAACTGTGCTGTCTATGTCATTGTGTGGAAACACTGGCAGTCGATGTGTGTCAGATGTGTCCACTGTCACACTGACAGGACCTCCGTCCCGTCCTGTCTGTGACACTGACAGTGCCGGGGTTGGAACCGTCTTGTTCATGACGCTCTATACTTACGCTGGAAAATCAGAAAACCATGTTGTTCAAGACACTGTATTCAAGCATGAAATTCAAATCATGATTTTTTTTTCTTTGTTCCAGCCATTGGCAACCCCAAGACATGCTCTCACGGTAAGTACAATCCTGGATGCGGAACCTGTATATGCTAGATGGCGGTAGGGAGATTTGTAAGTTCCGTCAGTGATTGAAAATGCGGAAGATAGAGTGTTCCCCGGGGTAAGGGCAAACAGGCTACATTTGTATCATCCCTTGCTTTCAGTCTCCATGTTTTATCTTTTGATTTATGCGGCCCCAAGGCCACTTGTCTCAAATCTATGACACCACAAATCCACTTATGTTTATATTCACGTCGAGAGAAGACCTCTTGTCTGTAAATTAAGTCAAAATCAGTCCACTTATGCCTGATGTATGCCACCATCAGAGCAACTGTCTCTGGTTTAAGCCATTTCTCTGTCCGCTTACCTCTGATTTATTAAGTCACCAACCCCAGTCATGCCTGAGTTACACCATTTGACGTCACCGATTTATGCCGTCCTCAGTCTATTTACCTCCCTTTTACGCCGACATCTGTCTAATTATCTCTGAATTATGCTGTCCTCAGTCAATTTGCCTCCCATTTACGACGACATCAGTCTAATTATCTCTGAATTATGCTGTCGTCAGTCTATTTACCTCTCATTTACGCCGACATCAGTCTAAGTATCTCTGATTTATGCCATCATCAGTTCACTTATCTCTGATTTATGCTGTCATTGGTTAGCCTATCTCTGTTCTGTGCCGTCTTTGGTTTACTTATCTTTCTCTGATTTATGCCATCATTGGTTCACTTATCTCTGATTTTTGCTGTCATCAGTTCACTTATCTCTGATTTATGCCGTCTTTGTGGTTCACTTATCTCTAATTTATACACTCTTTGGTTCACTTATCTCTGATTTATACCGTCATCAGTTCACTGATTTCTGATCTATGCCATTATCACTTTCTTTCTTTAATTGCATTTTTGGATCCAAAGAGAAAGAGAGGGAGGGAGAAAGAGAGAGAGAGAGAGAGTGTGTGTGTGTGTGTGTGTGTGTGTGTGTGTGTGTGTGTGTGTGTGTGTGTGTGTGTGTGTGTGTGTCTGAGAGAGACAGACAGAGACTGACAGACAGAGAGAGAAAGAGAAAGAGAGAGAGTGACCAAAGAAGTTTACCGTTTGTCTTCGGCTTATTTACTTTGTTTTATATTTTAGGTGATTTTTTGGTTTGTTTGCAAACAGTGAATATAAGCCCAGCGGTGTGTGTGTGTGTGTGTGTGTGTGTGTGTGTGTGTGTGTGTTGTGTTGTGTTTCTTTTTTTTTTTTGCTTTGTATTGTTTTGTTTTTGTTTGGTTGGTTTGTATGGGTTTTTTTTTTTTTTTTTTTTGCATTAGTACGTTCTGTTCAAGTATATATGCACATGCGTCACTGGTGAAAGCATAAGCACACCTGATGCTGTACACAGGCAGGACACTGTACGTCTTCATGTTCTTCCTTGTGGCAGGACTGATCGGAGCTGCAGGCCAACCGCGTGTGTCTGTGCTGCCCCTCACTGTGGTCCTCTTGGCTGGGCTGGCTGGTCCTTCCTGGACCCCACTGATGACGTAGGCATGACAACAAACAAGAAAGACATCCACGAAGCCCTGTTCGCAATCCACAGACATCACAGCCTACAAGAAAGACATCCACGAAGCCCTGTTCGCAATCAACAGACATCACAGCCTACAAGAAAGACATCCACGAAGCCCTGTTCGCAATCAACAGATATCACAGCCTACAAGAAAGACATCCAGGAAGCCCTGTTCGCAATCCACAGACATCACAGCCTGCAAAGAAAGACATGCACGAAGCCCCGTTCGCAATCCATAGACATCACAGCCTACAAGAAAGACATGCATGGAGCCCTGGTCGCTAGCTACCTTGCCCCCACAGCGAATTGTTCAAACACATGAACATCATCAGTTCGCTATTATACACGCATCAGTTGGAAACTTTACACCCTTGATGTACATAAAAATGGGTTTTATTGTTAAAGATCTTAATCAACTTGATACCCTTGAAGTGCATAAAATGGGCTGATTGTTAAATATCTTAATCAACTTGATACCCTTGATGTACATAACAATGGGCTACCTATTAAGTATCTTAATCAACTTGATACCTTTGATGTACATAAAATAGGGTGCTTGTTAGGCTAAATGTCTTAATTAACATGATACTCTTGATGTAAATAAAGATGGGCTGCTGATTAAATATCTTAAATAAACATGATACCCTTGATATACATAACAATGCGCTGCATATCAAACATCTTAGTACTGATATGGCGTGATGTGCCCAGACAGAATGATCGAAGCATTAAAATGTCATTCCGTTGAAAGAAAGTCTTGTGTTCCATTGTACACCTGTTGTGAAATGATTTCAAGGCTTTAGTGTCCATTGTACATGACGTGCCTACAGAGTTTATCTAGTTTAAAATCTCTGTGCCATGACGTGCCCATGTGCGTTCTAATTTCAGTGCCATGAATCCAAATGATATATCTTAAAATTCATGTCCCAGCAATGGATCAGTGCTAATGCATATAAAAACAGAGAAACTACTATATCATGACGTTTCACAAGAATGTTTTGAATTAATGGTGCCGGTGCACAAATGGTACTCCAATGTAGAATTCCTATTCAGAAATCATAGTATTACAACGCACTCTCATAACTTTTTTTTTTGCGCAAAGGACTCTCATGAAAAAAAAATTCTTGCACAGTGTACTGGCACCAGAATGTATAGTTGTAGAATACAAGATTGAAACATGACTCCTCCATGTTTTGTCCGAACCACATGGACATTCTCTGACAGCCAGGGGGTCAGAGTGACCTAGATGGACAATGAAATATACATACATACATACATATATATATATATATATATATATATATATATATATATATGTGTGTGTGTGTGTGTGTGTGTGTGTGTGTGTGTGTGTGTGTGTAGAGAGAGAGAGAGAGAGAGAGAGAGAGAGAGAGAGAGATGCATAGATAGATAAAGAGACTTGTATAGATATAGATAGTGACGGAGTTTTTATTTACAATATATATTTCCCTCATTTTTTCCCCTTTCCCTTTCTCTCTCTCCAGCTTTTTTTTCTTTTTTAAATCTTTGCCAAGTCGTTAATATAATGATGGAAGAATTGCTAGCCTGCACTTGTTTTCCCCTACTATTTAGTTGTTCAACACACATATGAGTATGTATGTATGTATGTACACACACACACACACACACACACACACACACACACACACATCTACATCTATACATACATACATACATACATACATACATACATACATACATACATACATATACATACATACATACATACATGCATACATACATACATACATACACACATACATTCATACATACATACATACATGCATACATATACATGTACACATACATATATACAACATTCCCGTTACAAGTCATGGTGCCGCGCATCCCATATGCAGTTTTCTCACCACATCATACAGCCACAGCGAACTACACAAAAACACGGGTTCAGACTGAACCTTATTTGCTATTTAGGGAGCTCAGACACTGTATGTGGATGACCAAAGTATGGAAGCTTGTGGCAGGTTCCTAAGGCTGTATCGTATTTGCTATTTAGGGGGTTCAGTCACCACATGTAAATGATTAAAGCAGAGAAGCTTTCGCAGAAGTGAATTGATGACACAAGTCCAGTTTTGATTTTGCGTACAAAGTTGTTTGACGGTGAAGGGAACTCACATGTGGACATGTTGCTACGATGCCAGTGCATTTTATGTTGGTTGATTTATCGCATTTAAGTAACGCATACATGAATGAGATGCTCTTTAAGACATTTTGTGTCGCTAACAAAGATGTTCACGACCATATGACGAGTAGGAATGTGTCCTGCGCGTAACATAAGTAAATAAGTTTGAAGCAAAGCATTTTTGTATATTACAAATGCCTGCCACTTGCTGCCTCGCCCAAGTCTAGACGTAAGTGTGGCGATATGAAACAAAATCTAATATGAACCAGAATCTTCTTCTTTTTTTTTTTTCTTTTTTTTTTACTTTTAATTTCGCATCATGAGCGAGTTTTGTTCTGCTTGTCTGTAAATGAATCCAGATTTTTATTTACCTATTTATTTATTATGATTTATATCATATATTACATACAGATGCCTCAGGGGCACCTCAATGACATTTATACCCACAGGATTTTCTCAGTTTCTATGTATTTTGAATACCAATGTTCAGCTTTGGGGATTTTGTTGTGCTTCTATAGACTGACCTGGATTTTGTTCTCCCGCCCCTAGAAATGATTATCATAAGTAACGGAAACCAATCTGTTTTCCGGCGTTCGCAGACAAAAAAAGCATAGAGCGTGGTCCATCCATCTCATAATCACAACATACATGAGGATAAAAAAATATACTGCCACACAAATCGATGTCTACACACACCCAACACAAGTGCACCTATATACATTTATATACCACCCCTGACCCCCTTCACCTGTCCCCCTTTCCCCGTACCTTCTCTCTCTCCCCTCGGCAACCCGAAATTGAACCAGGAACGTTTAGATCTGTAGTCTCCTGCTCACCTAACTGAGCTATTCCGGTTGACAATAAGAATGGCGTTTTTAATCTATACGAATGCCAGTGGCGCAGCATTTTTGATTCGCTTCGAATATCAACGATCGCTTTGCTTTACCATTTCGTCGCATTGAATTGTCGCCTAATGCGACTTTTTTTTTTTTTTTTTTTTAAATACAAATGTGATTCGTTCTTAATGAGTCACCGTGCAAAATTTGCGAGAGATCAGATGAACACTTGTTGATTTGTATAACAAGAGACAGCACCACAGAGACCGATAGACACTCAGTCAGTCAGTCAAGTCAGTCAGGTTTATTTTAACAAGCTCTTGTGCGCAAATTTCAGTGACATTGTACAATTGTCACCCGAAGTTCTGTCTTGAAGAAAAGTGGTGTGTTGTAGAGTTTGCTGAAACATGTATTTCAGTGCGACGTGCACCTTCCCTCCCCTCCAAACCTGTTCCTCGGCTTCCTCCTTTCTCTCTCCTCCCTCTGTACCACTAGATACCCCCCCTCTCTCTCCCTCATACCACACACACACACACACACACACACACACACACACACACACACACACGCACACACACAAATCTGTTTATTTGGCATCCATTTTTTTTTCTCCAAACAGCATTTAATGTAATGGTAGATTTTACCTGATCGGATTGGATCTGACCAGAATTTCTCTCATCTCAGTTGAATTATTTCCTCCACTCTGTTCCATTTCTCTTGGTACAAACGTATTTGTAGTACAGATGTATGTATATATGGTTTTAAACGGCTAATCGGATTCAGTTGGATGCCATGTTTTCCAGACATCTTCATGTTCATAATCAGAATCTATCTATTGTTTATTCTTAAGATGTGCAAAAAAGATTTTTCACCATATTCAGATATGTGTAAGGACAAAATAAATCTTTATGTTGAGTTATATCTGGTTTTTTGTTTGTGTGTTTGTTTTGCCATGAAAACAGTTATTAGGAAGTATTAATCATCACTCACAAGTGAATTATTGCATACTTGTACAAGTACAGCATAACATAAAACCGACAATCACACATATGCATACACACTCAAACGTATGCATTCACACACACACACAGTGTACAGAAAGATGAGGCCTTTCCACTTCAACTACAACAAAGCCAATAGGATTTCAAACCTCCCGACCAGATGTCATCGACACTTACATTACATTGTAAACAGAAGAATGAAGAAAAACGTTGCATTAAAAAAAAAAGTGAAATAAAGAAGAAAAAACACATTTTCACTTCTCACTCTCTCATCCTTCCTTCCAGTTCAGCGTCAGTATGCGCGCACTTGCATCAAGAATGCATTTGCCGGGGAAGGGAGGAGCGGACTGTTAGACAGACGGGGAGAGGAGAGAAGGAGAAAGAGAGAGAGAGAGGAGAGGAGAGGAAAAGGAAGAGACAGATAGCATAAAGAGGCAGGTGAGGAAATGGGTGGTAAACGAGCAAGAAAGACGCCGACTGACAGAGGGGGAAGCGAGGGATAACACGTTGGCGCGCGCCACACAAACTCTCTCTCTCTCTCTCTCTCTCTCTCTCTCTCTCTCTCTCTCACACACACACACACACACACACACACACACACACACACACACACACACACACACGCGCGCGCGCGCGCGCACACACACACACACACACATAAACATAAACACTGTCTAAAACAAATTGTTCGTTTCGAAGTCGAAAGCCATCTATATTTCATCACGTTCTCAAAGTGCTGTGTTATGTGTGACAGGCGTTCTGCTTGGTCCTACCTGTCAATTAATGTGTCTGCAAACGCATCAGCTGTGAACACTTCTGAGTTTGCAGAAAGCATTTCAACGAGCAGTTCACCTTAAAGACAGCTCGCTGTGGTGAGCTGCCAGCTTGCTTTGTGTGCAACTACCCAATCTTACTACCTACCATATACTCGCCAAGTCCTGTTGATGGCGGGAAAGACTAACCCGGGACTTTCTTCACAGGATGCAGGACGACACGGCGAAAGCATGACTGTGTCTGGAGTTGTGCTGTCTTCACCTGTCAGCGGAACAGCATCGAGTAAGGCTGCAGGATGCATATGGCAGTTACTTGACGGTGGCGTTTTCGCTGATGGGCTCTCCAGAGGGGCAGATACACCCACTGGAACGCTGCCGTTGAGGTTCCGCTGCGCGTCACGTCCAGTGGCCATTATACAATGGCATCTACCAGGGAGCATTTATGTCTCTTGATGTCTTCATGAAATCTTTGTGCGTGCCTGCACCCTATGTGAACATGGTGCAGGCTTCCAAGGGTGGTGCAGGATTGCTCCCAGCTGGTTGGCTCGGCAGTTGAGGACAGTGCTTCTCCCGCACCTTCGAGTGCATTTTTTAATTTCCTATCATATACTGGCAGTTAAGACTGCATGATTTCAGACGTGGTCAATAATGACGGAACGACAAATCTAATCATGTGCGCTGGCAAAATTGAACACGCCCGAAGTTCGACATTCAAGCTGCAAATCGTAATAGCGCCTGGAAGAACTATAATGTTGCATCCACACGTTGTGATGAGAGTTCAGAATAGTGGGTGGTGGGCGAGTAACTGAGTGTGTGTGTGTGTGTGTGTGTGTGTGTGTGTTTGTGTGTGTGTGTGTGTGTGTGTGTGTGTGTGTGTGTGTGTGTGTTTGTCTGTCTGTGTGTCTATGTGTGTGTGAATGTGGCGTGTGTGTGTGTGCGTGTGCGTGTGTGTGTGTGTGTGTGTGTGTGTGTGTGTTGTGTTATATGTATTGGGGAAGTGGTAGCAGAAGACTTCAACGGTTTTAAGTCGGCGACAACAATGAGATCAATGTGGTATTGCAGCACTTCGACGAATGTTGTCTTGCAACCTGCTGCACCAGCACCGTCAAGAGCACAACAGACCGATTGACGTTTACAAGACTGCACTGAGACAGCTGGCAAGAAACTGCAATGTCAGCACCTTCCAAACGAGAACGCTACGGGATCGTGGGGTTGCCTGGATGAGCAACAACACAGGCATACATTCTATCAAGAGAAAGACTTGACCGTGAAGAAGTGCATCAAGATCTGGTCTAACCAGTGTTTTGTAGCAGTCGTCTTTAACCTTTTTGGGGCAGTCGTTGATATTCCTGTATAAGAAAGCTTAGATGTTATTTGCTTTCTTACTTACTAAATTGTAATGTTCTTTCCATTTGAGACGACCATCTATAATCACGCCTAGATAGTTTGCAGCACTGGTTTCTTTAAGAATAGTATGTGAATAGAATATTCTGATCTAGTTGGTGAGCGTTTATTACATACACGCAACACGGCACTTCTGGGGATGAAATTCCATTTTCCAAGTTCTTTCCCACTCCTGTAAACCGTTTAGATGACTTGACTTGACTTGACTTGACGTTACAAGATTCAGGTCCTTTAAGTCATAGGACCATGTTCAGGTTCTCAAACTAAACTGATTGGCCTGGGTGGTTTGAGGATGGCGCCAATCAGATCACTTACTGAACAATTTAGTCTAGGCATTCTGGGTCGTACACTGAAGGTAGTGCTGCCCAGTGCTTGTCCAATCTTCTCTTGAAGGCGTCTACCGATGGCACTGTTACCACATCATCTGGGAGGCTGTTCCAGAGGTTCACAACTCTGCGAAGTAGTTGCCCCGTACGTTGAGACGATGCCTTGGTTTCTGAAGTTTCAAGGAGTTGCCTCTGGTGGATCTCAGCTCATTCGTGGCGATGGGGAAGTCAGGGCGTGACACTTGTGGAATCCATGCAGGTACTTGTAGACTTCAATGACGTCTCCCCCCGCTTTCTCCTGTGTTCCAGACATGGAAGCTTCAGCCGACGTAGCCTTTCGGGGTACGGGAAGTCCTTCAGAGGGCCCAACATTTTGGTCGCCCTCCTCTGGACGTTTTCCTCTTCAGAGCAAAGGCCTTTTTGAATCTTCTCGTCTGGCTTCCACACACAGTGACCGTATTCCAGGAGTGGCCTGACTAATCCCTTGAACAGCTGGACAAAAGTTGCTGGTGTAAGGTAGTCGAAGGTCCTGCGGATGACTCCAACAACGCGGTTTGCCTTTGATGTTGCCTGCGCCACGTGTTGCTTAAAAGAGAGAGCCTTGTCGATGGTCACTCCAAGATCCTTCTCTGCCTGTGTTTCTTTCAGTTTTACTCTAATTGAGTTGCCGTCTTTGTCTTTACTGTTCATGAAGTACTCCGTTTCTCTTTCGTGGCCTAGTTTTCAGGACGCAGCACTTCTCTGGGTGGAATTTTAGTTGCCATTTGTCAGACCATTGCACCAGCTCGTCCAAGTCATTCTGCATGGTTTCATGGTTGTTCGGAACATCTACTCTGGTAAACAACTTCGTGTCGTCAGCGAACATCCTTACTTGGCTCTTCACGTTGGCAGGCAAATCGTTTATGTAGATCACAAAGAGGATGGGCCTCAGTACACTTCCTTGAGGAATGCCGCTGGTTACGTTGCCTTCCTGGGACATCACTCCGTTGATCACTACTTGTTGCGTTCGGTTTGCAAGGAAGTCGCCAATCCATCGAAGAAGTTTACCCCTAATGCCACAAGCAGAGACCTTTTCCATGAGTCGACGATGAGGAACACTGTCAAACGCTTTTTGAAAGTCTGTGTAAATAACGTCCACGCTTCCCCCCTCGTCGACTGCTTCTGTCCATGAGTGCATGACCCTCCAGTAGCTGTATATTATACATGACCGGCCTGAGACGAAACCATGTTGCTCACTAGTGACGATGTCATTTTCTTCGAGGTGGCCCATCACTGCTCTTCTCACTAACTGATTCCAGTCCATCACTGTCCGTACGAAGAAGGAATGAGTGTACTGCTTTGTATTACTGACAGGTAGCTGGAAGCTGCGAGTGTTTCTGACCACGCGGTGTTCGATGATATTGGAGACTTCGAAGTCCTCATAGTTGGGGGGTCGTGTCCGTCTGCAGCCAGCACTCACAGGGGTCAGGGAGTTTTGGAGGAACGTTGAACTCACCTATCAGGGATCTTCCTCCGAGTCAGGTTCATTGTGGGTCAAGGGCTAGAATGTGCGATGGACATGTTTTGGTTATGACTGATCTTCTGACAAAATCCAGGCGCATCTTCGAGTGTAATACAGAATATCTAGCGTTTTGGGAGTAATATGTAACCGTGGACACGGACCTAAAGGGTCACCACGGCGCGAAAAAAAAAAAAAAAAAAGTACTTCCGGTGTCTTCGATCGAGATGGCTGCGCCAATGTCTAAGAAACATGACAAAAGATCTGTCCTGTTATTTGCTTAGGTGAGATACTCCGTTATCAGTGAATTGGATTATGGTGTCACGCTTGAGGACAATGTTGGAATGCTTTACTGCTAAACAACCGCTGTCAATCAAGCGTCATGCAACTGCAACAAATGCAGTGTCCTTGCCCTTGTGATTTAAATCGTCGGCAGGAGAGGCTTTTGAGGCTTGCCGGTTGAGGCAAACCTCTCAGTTGCTGTGTGAGGAACTTCATACTTTCTGCTGTCAGTCGCCTTCAGGCATTACCTCACGTTCGTTTTCTGTTTTCGTCAAAGGGCGAGGTGAAATTGTTTCAATGAAAGCTGTGTTCAAGTGTTGAACTGGTATCCTAATCCTGACACACTCCTCCCCCCCCCCCCCCCCCCCCCCCCCACCCCACCCACACACACACACACACACGCACTCCGCCTCAGCAAGAACTACTTGTAAATGAAGAAATGGTGTGGAGAAGCAGCTTTGGAACATAAACCTGAACAAAGCAACAGGACCAGACAACATGCTCCCCAGAGTCATCAACTGATGAAGAATGTTCCTTCCAACTGGCAGAGGGACTGGTTTGCACTTGCCAGAATTCAGCTTACATTGGCAGTCTGCCAGATATCTGGCTAACTGCTAATACTGCATGCGTGTTAAGAAAAAGGACAATTTTTTTTTTATATAAGACACAAAGTGGAGAACTGTACTGCTGACAGAGAGCATCTCCATAGTTCTTATACTGGATGCAGTGGGTGTGGTTCAGCAGGCTTCCTCAGCAGAGCTATTCATGAGGTTGTCATTTCAGTGCTCTGGGACCTCCCTCCCCTCCCAGTGCCTTCCCCCCTTCCTAAAAAACAAAAATAGTCATTGTAGGTGCCCACCTCAAGCTTATGTGCCTGGTTAGTCAGGTGTTATTCTGGTGGCTTTGTATTGTAGTGTCGGATGAATCTTCAGTCTGCTGGATAGTTATTCCCAGCAGCGATTAGGTTATTAATTTGGATGGGTCCTGATGTTAGTTTAAATTTTAGTTTCATCCAGGAAGTGTGACTGTGCATACTAGTCCATAGAGGCTACACCACCACTGCTAAAGTTCAAGACCACACTGCAGGATTTACAGCTGAAGGATACATGTGTAATGACTGAGATGAAAGGATTCAAGACCAGAGTCTCATTCATACCACTGAGTAGTTATCAGATCTATGCAACTGCCCAACGCACTGGTCACACTTAACATTGCCTGCACCATTGTGTGTGTGTGTGTGTGTGTGTGTGTGTGTGTGTGTGTGTGTAGTCGGATAGGGATGAACGTGTGTGTGCCAGTGTATATATATGACGTGTATGTGTGTGCATGAGTATGCACATTATATATGCTCCTGCATGTACATGTATGTACATATATGTGTGCATATATGTATACTTGTGCAATTACCTGATGTAAAAATGACAAGTAGGTTGTGGCTGTTCTGTTGCTTTGAGTTAGCTGGGCGATGGATGTTATGAATGGATTGATACACAGATTTGACACGGCCATGGAGCGAAGATGCATATTGTGGGTTTCAGGCTTTTTTTTAAGAGAATGATGTCTTCATTATTTGTTCTAAGGCATATTTGCATTGAATATTTGATATTGTCTTATCCATGTGCAGGTAACATATGCCGCTCCACCATAGCGGAAGCCATTTTTCAGCATCTGGTGGCAGAGAGAGGAGAATCGGACAAAGTAAAGAGGCAAAAAAAGACAGATAATCTCTGTCTCTCATTGAGTCTTTTATCCATTTTTATTTCATATTTTGCGATGGTTGTAGAGATTGCAATAACAGGACAGTGTATTTCTCAAGTGTTTTCAGACTTGTGAGTTAAAGAAAAATGACTGAATATTTCGAGAGCCCCCCCCCCCCCCCCCCTCAGCTATTTGACAGAAATCCAATTGCCATCAGTCAGCCAAGATTTATACGCATCCAAAGAGAAAAAGAATCAATTGTGTGGAGGACCAGACCTTGTTAGCAGTAACTGAAAAGGACGCACACTGAGTATTGGTTGTGGGTGACTGCATAATTGATCAAGATATCAACTTTTGAACACTCTTTGAGGACTATCCGTTTTGCATGACCTGCATAACATTTAGAACACTAAACATTGTAAAAACACTCCTTAAAGCCCACGTAGTCAATATCATCAGGAGTGCGCAGTCAAAAGCAACAACAAGTAAAGGTTTGCTAAGTCCGTTCAAGGTATTGTTACCCTCACAACAGATAAAAGTTAACGAAAACCACTTGAAGTGCTGTTTCTCTCACAACAGGTAAATGTTTACCAAGTCTGTTGAAAGTACTGTTACTCTAACAACAGATAAAAGTTAACAAAGTCCACTCAAAGTGACAACAGGCATAGGTTTTTTAAGTCCACTCAGAGTACTGTTACTCTCTCACAGATTACTTTGTATATTCCAGCGTGTCTATAATAAGGTTTAGCAGCCAAAAAGTTAATGAGCGTGTGTATATTAAACAGCGGGATCATTTTGAAGTTGCAGGGATCCTGTGATTCCCTCAGAAAGTAGTTTCAGGCCATCAGGGGGCATCACTGCATGGGGACAAGTCCATGCACACCCCTCTAGGTCTCTTGAGCCATGACGCACAATGGATGAGCGATAAACAAGTAAAATGAATATCAAAACAGCGTGGAAGAGAAGCAATGTAGGTGAAGAGAACTGTGAGCAGGGAGACCAGTCTGAAAAATTTGACATTCTGTGATTTTTTTGGTTGTCAAGATATGCTTGTTTTTTTCTGGTTTAAGGAGGTTTCATGTCTATGAACTGATAGGGTGCTTACCATTTGTTGTCGCTCAAGACGTTTGAGATTTGGTATGGTATTCTATCATCCACTGAGCAATGCTTGTGTCACCTGTGGTATCAGTGCATCCTTCTTGTTGCTGTTGCCTTGACAGAAGACTGAGAACTCACATAAGCAAGTAAAAATCTTTGTATAATTATTCTTCACTTAATTAAAGAGAAAAGAAGGGTTTTTTTTTTAACATTATCATTATGTTTGTGGCATACTGATGGCAGTGTTGTAAGTTCATGGTACAAGAATGCCAAATTATTTATGCTGATGTGTGTGTGTGTGTGTGTATGTGTGTGTGTGTGTGTGTGTGTGGTCAATGGTGAACAGTGGGTTATCGACAGCGCGGCCACTGGGGACTACAACATTGGACGATCACCAGACAAACGCACAATGGCCACTCTGAAGAAGAATGGCATTGAAGGCTACAAGCACAAAGCCAGACTGGTCAGTTTGACTGTGGTAGTACTGTTTCCATGGAAACAGCATTTTATGCGGGTCACATTTCAACTATGTATGTGTTTGTATGTTGTGTAGCTACACCTATGTTGTATGTGTATGTAGTAGTAGTAGTAATGAATACTTATATAGCGTCTATTCTCGGCTAGAGAGACCAAGCTCTAAGCGCTTTACAATCAACACTCGTTTACACAACGGGCTGCCTACCTGGGTAGTGCCGACTGAAGAGCTGCCAGCTGGCGCTTCATTCAGTCGTTTCCCGTGTCATCCAGTCAGTATCGTTCAATATCAATCACTCATTTTCCTTACTTCCTTCATTCTTTCCATTTCTCACTCAGGGTGTATGCTATGTGTAACGTGTCATCCATACCAACGGCCAAACTGGCCTTCTCATCCGAATGTTGGTGATGGGATTTTACGTGTGTGCAAGATGTTATGCTTGCGTTCACACATGGAACCTCGGTTTATAGTCTCATTCGAAGGACTGTATGGGAAATGGAGTCAGAACCAATGTTAACTCCGAGGGAAAAATCCCCCTGTACTGAAACACACCTTGGCGGAGGTTCGAACCCGCAACCCCAGGATCACCAAGATCACGAGTCAGGCGCTCTACCAAACTGAGCTATTCTGGCTCCCATGTGTACATGTGTGTTCTTTGGTTTTTGCCTTTGTACTCTGCTGATAACCTGTTTTTGCTTAAACTTGTTACAATGTTGTGAGTGCACACATATGATTGATTGGTTTGACATGACTGTTGTTATAATGATCATCAGTAATGCAGTATTTTAACATGATACTGAAGCTTCAGTGTGTTCCCTTTGTGACTGTTAGTGATTACACTTTATTTGGAAGACAGTTTTTTCTTCTGAGTGAAAGTGGCATTTGCTGCATGCAACAGTGGTTATGATATTAATTATTATACAGTGACATGATAGAACTGCGTAGTGATGTGATAATCATTGAATTGTGTGTATAGGGATAATCATTGAATTGTGTGTGAAAGGATAATCATTGAATTGTGTGGTGAAGGGATAATCATGGAATTGTGTGGGTGAAGGGATAATCATTGAATTGTGTGTGAAAGGATAATCATTGGATTGTGTGGTGAAGGGATAATCATTGAATTGTGTGGTGAAGGGATAACCATTGAATTGTGTGGTGAAGGGATAATCATTGAATAGTGTGGTGATGTGATAATCATTGAATTGTGTGGTGAAGGGATAATCATTGAATTGTGTGGTGATGTGATAATCATTGAATTATGTGGTGAAGTGATAATCGTTGAATTGTGTGGTGAAGTGATAATCATTGAATTGTGTGGTGAAGGGATAATCATTGAATTGTGTGGTAATGTGGTTGCTATTGAACCGTAAGGTGATGATGTTTCAGCTGACACCTGAAGACTATGACAAGTTCGACATTATCTTTGGAATGGATGAACAAAACATGATGTAAGCTGGCTCTTTTCTGCCTTTCTTCACTCATGTGTTGTAGGGGTCCTACCAGTAGTCAGTTTGTGGAGGGTGTTTGATGCCGACTGATGGACTGTTGAGTTGACATCAGAGATAATGACTACTTACAGAAAACTGGATGATCAAGATGACAAGACGTGGATATGATCAGAATGTATGGTTTATTCATTGATCATCATGCAAAAGTTTTAGTGAACACAGTGGGGTTTTTCATTATTGGTTGGTCACAGAGTACTCGTATCATGAGGATTTGGAAACAGTGGTAACATGGTTCTGACTCCATTCCCCACACAGTCCTCTCTGATTGGAACCAAGGTTCCATGTGTGAACCATGCACATCTTGCACACACGTAAAATCCCATCACCAACTTTCGGAAGAGAAGGCCAGTCTGGCCATTGGTATGGATGACTCGTTGCACATAGCGTGCACCTTCCCCAAAAATGGAGTATGGCTGCCTATATGGCGGGATAAAAAAACAGTCATACACAGAGAAAATTCCACTGCCAGTCTTTACAGGCAGTGTCTGCAGGAGTATCAGCCTGCGTACGCAGAAAAGAAAGAAGTTAAAAAAAAGGAAATGGTGGTGCTTGGAACAGTGATTGACGGGAGGGTGTAGAGATGAATCACATGGTAGTAAAGCAGAACAGGAACAGCTGATGTTGAAGTGTGTAGTCTGGGCCATTGCCTATTGGGCAGTAGTGGAGAAAAGTCTTGTAGGCAGAATGTCGATCATTATCATAGCTGCTGTGACTGTAGATTATGTGGTGAAGGACTGTGAGTTGTGTGGTAAAGGACTGTTGGTTGGTGAAGGACTGTGGGTTATGTGATGAAGGACTGTAGGTTATGTTGTGAAGGACTGTAGGTTATGTGGTGAAGGACTGGGTCATGTGGTGAAGGACTGTAGGTTGTGTGGCGAAGGACTGTAGGTTGTGTGGCGAAGGACTGTAGGTTATGTTATGAAGGACTGTAGGTTATGTGGTGAAGGACTGTAGGTTATGTGGTGAAGGACTGTAGTTATGTTGTGAAGGACTGTAGGTTATGTGGTGGAGGACTGTAGGTTATGTGGTGGAGGACTGTACTTTATGTTGTGGAGGACTGTAGGTTATGTGGTGAAGGACTGTAGGTTGTGTGGTGAAGGACTGTAGGTTGTGTGGTGAAGGACTGTGGGTTGTGTGGTGAAGGACTGTGGGTTATGTGGTGAAGGACTGGGTCATGTGGTGAAGGACTGTAGGTTGTGTGTGGTGAAGGACCATAGGTTGTGTGGTGAAGGACTGTGGGTTATGTGACAAAGGACTGTAGGTTATGTTGTGAAGGACTGTAGGGTATGTGGCGAAAGACTGTAGGTTGTGTTGTGAAGGACTGTGGGGTTATGTGGTGAAGGACTGTAGGTTGTGTAGTGAAGGACTGTAGGTTATGTAGCAAAGGACTGTAGGTTATGTGGCGAAGGACTGGAGGTTATGTAGTGAAGGACTGTAGATTATGTGATGAAGGACTGTAGGTTATGTTGTGAAGGACTGTAGGTTATGTGGTGAAGGACTGGGTCATGTGGTGAAGGACTGTAGGTTGTGTGGCGAAGGACTGTAGGTTGTGTGGCGAAGGACTATAGGTTATGTGGTGAGGACTGTAGGTTGTGTGGTGAAGGACTGTAGGTTATGTTATGAAGGACTGTAGGTTATGTGGTGAAGGACTGTAGGTTATGTTGTGAAGGACTGTAGGTTGTGTGGTGAAGGACTGTAGGTTATGTGGTGAAGGACTGTAGGTTATGTTGTGAAGGACTGTAGGTTATGTGGTGGAGGACTGTACTTTATGTTGTGAAGGACTGTAGGTTATGTTGTGAAGGACTGTAGGTATGTTGTGAAGGACTGTAGGTTGTGTGGTGAAGGACTGTAGGTTGTGTGGTGAAGGACTGTGGGTTGTGTGGTGAAGGACTGTAGGTTATGTGGTGAAGGACTGGGTCATGTGGTGAAGGACTGTAGGTTGTGTGGTGAAGGACCATAGGTTGTGTGGTGAAGGACTGTGGGTTATGTGACAAAGGACTGTAGGTTATGTTGTGAAGGACTGTAGGGTATGTGGCGAAAGACTGTAGGTTGTGTTGTGAAGGACTGTGGGTTATGTGGTGAAGGACTGTAGGTTGTGTAGTGAGGACTGTAGGTTATGTAGCAAAGGACTGTAGGTTATGTGGCGAAGGACTGGAGGTTGTAGTGAAGGACTGTAGATTATGTGATGAAGGACTGTAGGTTATGTCGTGAAGGACTGTAGGTTATGTGGTGAAGGACTGGGTCATGTGGTGAAGGACTGTAGGTTGTGTGGCGAAGGACTGTAAGTTGTGTGGCGAAGGACTGTAGGTTATGTGGTGAAGGACTGTAGGTTGTGTGGTGAAGGACTGTAGGTTATGTTATGAAGGACTGTAGGTTATGTGGTGAAGGACTGTAGGTTATGTTGTGAAGGACTGTAGGTTGTGTGGTGAAGGACTGTAGGTTATGTTGTGAAGGACTGTAGTTATGTGTATGTTGTGTGAGGACTGTACTTTATGTTGTGAAGGACTGTAGGTTATGTTGTGAAGGACTGTAGGTTATGTTGTGAAGGACTGTAGGTGTTGTGAAGGACTGTAGGTTATGTTGTGAAGGACTGTAGGTGAAGGACTGTAGGTTATGTTGTGAAGGACTGTAGGTTATGTTGTGGAGGACTGTACTTTATGTGGTGAAGGACTGTAGGTTATGTGGTGAAGGACTGTAGGTTATGTTGTGAAGGACTGTAGGTTGTGTGGTGAAGGACTGTAGGTTGTGTGGTGAAGGACTGTAGGTTATGTGGTGAAGGACTGTACGTTGTGTGGTGAAGGACCGTAGGTCATGTGGTGAAGGACTGTAGGTTATGTGGTGAAGGACTGTACGTTGTGTGGTGAAGGACCGTAGGTTGTGTGGTGAAGGACAGTAGGTTGTGTGGGTGAAGGACTGTAGGTTATGTGGTGAAGGACTGTACGTTGTGTGGTGAAGGACTGTGGGTTATGTGACGAAGGACTGTAGGTTATATTGTGAAGGACTGTAGGGTATGTGGCGAAAGACTGTAGGTTGTGTTGTGAAGGACTGTGGGTTATGTGGTGAAGGACTGTAGGTTGTGTAGTGAAGGACTGTAGGTTGTGTGGTGAAGGACTGGGTTATGTGGTGAAGGACTGTGGGTTATGTGGTGAAGGACTGTAGGTTGTGTAGTGAAGGACTAGGTAGGTTATGTGGTGAAGGACTGTAGGTTGTGTAGTGAAGGACTGTAGGTTATGTAGCAAAGGACTGTAGGTTATGTGGTGAAGGACTGTAGGTTATGTGGTGAAGGACTGTAGATTATGTGGTGAAGGACTATAGGTTATGTGGTGAAGTCAGGGATAAGTGCTGGCCATTTCATTAACATAGCTTTACTCTGTTTTGTCACTCGGATCTGGACAATTTCTTATGTGCAAGTGAAGATGCTGTGGGCAAATGTTATTCAGATTTTCAGTGGATGCAAGCAGCTATGTGATAGACCACCCAGGGGGGGAGATAGGGACAGAGAGATATGGTGAGGACCAAGAAGGATGCAGGAGAAGGCAGTAGAGTAGGAGTGAAGGTTGGCTTGGGCCAGGGACATAGAAAAGACACCAGTCTGGTAGGTGGTGAAATGACTTGTTAGAAATCTGCAAAAGACAGTGCAGCAGAACGACTTATGGCGAATGGCGCTGGAAGGACTGTACACAAACACTGGTATATCGTAGCATGTGCCGAGTAGTCAGTTTACTTGTGGCCTTAGCCCGCTGGAGGTGACACCCAAATTAGCCTGCCAGAAAAGCAAAATTTAACTTATTTATGCTAATTGCTCATTAATTAATGCTAGATTTCTCCACAATTCCTTTACAGATCAAACTTCAAAACACTGTGAATCAAAGAGCTCAATGCCAGCCTTTCAGGTGATTCTAAATAAAGTTTATGGATATACACACTAATTTAGTCATTTTATTTTGAAGCACCTTTTTAGGGGTAGGTTAAACAGATTTTCAGCAGAAAAATGCGGTTTTCTGGAAAGTGAAAAGCCCAACTAAATTGTAATACTGCAGTTTGAGAGCTGGTTTCAGGGCGAATGTAGGCAGTATTGAATACGAGGCCATCTTCCCAGGTCTGAGCGCCCCAGCCGATCTTAGGAGCATAGACTCAAGATGCCGACACATTCACACAGATTTCCTCTATGTCTTGATGGTGGGGATAAGGGAACATCGGACCCTGTTTTTTTCTCCACAGTCTACTGTGAAACTTTTTTAACATGAACTACCCGTACTTACTACCTCTGACTACAAGTGTTACATGTATCAAGCCTGTAGCCATATCTGTGTGCATGTGCTTTACTTGTTCCTGTAAGGACTGTCATGACTTTTTCCCTAGGGTCCATTTTAATTATTCTTATTACAATTTTCTCTTTATTGTCAGATGTGTGTGTATGTGTGTGTGTACATTTGTGTGTACATGTGTGTGTGTGTGTGTGTGTGTGTGTGTGTGTGTGATGGACAGAGACTTGGAGGAGATGAAGCCAGGCAAATCATGCAAGGCCAAACTGCAGATGCTGGGAGAGTGGGGGCCAGCAGAAGACAAGATCATCGTTGACCCTACTTTGTGAGTTCTGATCAAGGCAGACAGAATTTTCATTGACCACTATCTTTTTTTTTAAACAAATCTTGAAAAAAATGTTCAAAATTAAACTCTGCCACATGCCATGGACATACGAATGTATAGTTCCTTTTTTTTTCTTTTCAACATCTATGTTAACTTGAAAAAAACCCTTTGGATATTTTCGTTACTTCCATTCATTTTCATATATATTGATACTTCTTGACATTTGTTTTATTTGCTAGTTTGTTTTTGTTCTTCTTGTATTAATGTGAAATCTTTGCTCTTCTTTTCATTGCCAGTCCTCATATAAGATCTATCTCTGTCACCCACTAACTCTAAGCCTGATGACTGCTCTATGAGCAGAAAGCTTGCATGGTTTCCTTCCTGTTCCCCTGATCACCATACTCAAACCCTGGTGAATGCACTCTTCCACCATTTTCTTCTCCTCTGCTCCCAAGGTGAGAAAGTACACACACCCATATTTGCATGGGTGTATATGTTGCACCCATTTGCCCAGCACAAATGCAGGCATAAAACACACAGAACAATCAATAGACATCCTCAAAAAAAAGGATGTTCCAAGCTTGCTCATATACCCAATGCCTGACACATGGACATGCAGCAACAACAAGAGAAGAAGTAAACACAAATTAACATCTGTTCAAGACTGGCATGGCATTTTGATCTGGAGCATTGTCAAACTGAACACAGAGTAGAACATAAACAAACTCGGGTAAATCACTTTAATTGATAATGAAAGGCTATCACAGAAATCTTTAGATATTTTCCCAGTTCCTTGCTGCATGCATGCACACACACACACACACACACACACACACACACACACACACACACACACACACACGTGCACACACACAGATATGCACATGCACACAGATAGACAAACATACACACATACTTGCATGGTTATAAGCGTACCCACATTCTCATATACACAGACACTTGTACACACAGACACATACACACACACACATTTGCGCATACACTGGCACATACAGAGAGAGGGACACACACACACACACACACACACACACACACACACACATATTTGCATGCACACAACCATTTTTGATACTATTGCATGCATGTACCTATTCTCACACACACACAATGAGACAGTGACTGAAGGCCGTGCAAAAACTGGGACTTGGGTATAGAATTTCAAAACTGGAAAAAAAGGTAAAATTTTCTGCAATTCTTGAAAGTTGCACCTTTCATAGGCATAAAAATAGAATGAAAAAGATAACTTGTATTAACACTTTTTCTGATGACACGAAAAATGTCACATCACCTGGTGAAAAGTCAGTTGTGATGCTGGACATGGAAAAGTCTACAACAGTACAGTTATAGCAAGGGTTGTAAAACTGGGGCTTTCTTGAATGCCGGATGATGTTACAAAGATAATGTTTAAACTAACTAGTTCTATTAGTTCGTAAGTGAAGAATGTGGTAGAGTTTTCATGTCTGTCATCACATCTGACACCAGTTCATGTTTGTACATTCTGATGTGTCCTGTAAACATCCACAGCAGCTGTTAAGGAACATAAAGCAAGTCTGCCTGCTCAATTTAAGGAAAAAAAAAATTCACCAGCGGTCAGTTTGTCTTTTGTTTGTTTAATTCTTGAAACAATGGACAAGTGTCAGCTGTGACACTTTGCAGTATGGACATGAAAAGAACAGTGGACATAAATGCAATAACACATAAATAAAATCAGTTTCAAAAGCAAACAGGATGGTCAAGCCATACTTAGTTCTTCATTTTTAAGTCAATCAAATGTGAAAAATAGAAGGGAAAATCCCTTATACAGCTGCTTTGGTATAATGAGCTGAGAAAATCCCTTACACAGTTGCTTTGGTATAATGAGCCACTGCAGTCCACATGTTTGCGGAAAGCCATTTGTAAGTGCTCATGGGAACAACTTGATATTGAATTTTAAACAGATCAGTTTACAATCAAGAAAGCTTTGCACAATGCTACAGTCTGACTGATACAAAAGTTTACAAGGTTCTATCGGAGATCATTCCTTAGTTTGAAAGCAAGTCAGAAAAGACAGCTTCACACTAGCTCTCGTATAATGTGCATATGCAGTCAAAAATATCATTCAGCATGATTATTTCGGTTTCTTTTGTTTTATCTTTAAGCACTACAGATCATCCAGTTAGACCATATTTTTTTGTTTCTTTTCTGCTTTCTCCTTTTATCATTAATTCTCTTCACATACCCCTTTGTGGATTCTCTCCATTTCTTTTATTACACTAGGTGATCTCTCTCTATCTTTCTTTCTTTCTCTCTCTCTCTCATGATGACATCTCAATGAAAAAAAAAAAGAGCTTATTCAAATTTCTTCAATCACCAATTTGTGTGACGAGATTAAACTAAAATCCATCCATCCTCATTCAGCGTCATTCTTTTCCAACAGCACACAGAAAAAAAAACCCAACTGTTTCATATCATTCATTTTTAGAATATAGTACAGTTGTTTTCTCTGTGGGCTGTTGCACAGGTTTAAGGGACACTTCTCTCTTCACTGATGAGATAGGCTCATAGGAAGTATCTTCTTTTTGTGGCCTGAAGTAATGATGCCCACTGTTGTTGGTTTCAGCCATGAGGTTTAGCCACACCATGTCAGTATGAGTGGCAGCATCAACACTTGTGTACTCTATCTTGGCCACATACTCTTTTCCCGTGTCAATCAGCAACATAGAACTCTCCAATCTCTTTGTCTTCCAGACTGAGAGAAGCAGCTGAAACCGCCAAACAGCCCCATGTTGTCTTGCTCTGAAGAAGTGCGGCATTCAGAGTCTGAGGCAGGCTCACTCTCACCCTCACTGACGCACACTTCTCTGCTTGAATCTGTCAAGGGCAGCATTGGGGGGCAGAGTGATTTGAGGTCCAGTGACTGGGGAGCACGTCGTCCCTATTGCTGGTCCAGAGGATGTGGAGATGAGTCCTTGAAGTTGGCTGACCAGGAGTGAGGGTTCTGTTGTTTACGTGTTGAACAATCTCCTAGCCCATCTGAGGATACACGAGCACACTGGGCTTGCCAAAACATTGACAGCAGCAGCAAGCTGCCAGATGCCCATGAATATGTTTTTGCTTATGATGTGGGGGATTTCAGCTTTGAGAGTAGCCTCAATTTCATGAACAGAAACTGTGTCAGCTGACAGTCCTGAGCCCTCTGCCACAACAGCAGCAACAGCAGCCACTTTCTGTCCCTCAGCCTCAGTGCCACTCATTCCCTACCCATGTTCTGTCCCTCTGCCTCAGTGCCACTCATTTACCTACCCATGCACATAGTTGTGGAAGTTTTACACCATTTCCACTACAATTCTGCAGCAAAGTTCTGTGTGGCACTCCTTATGTCCAAACACAAGGATGCTCAGTGCCCTCGGTAGGCAGTTGCCATCTACAGTTGTTACCAGGGGGTAGAGACTGGCTAGAGCAGTGGGCGGTTTGTGTGACAGAGCTGCTGTCCTGTCCACTATGCCTGCAACATCAACAATGGTTGTACTTGTAGGGAACTCAGCTAGCAGTTCATAAACGTCAGAGCTGGGTTGTTGCAACTACTAGGGCTTCCAACTGTTTGTACAGATTGCACTCTTCAACTCACAGTGAGTTTACAGTTATCGAAGTAACTGCCCCCTCTATCACAGTCTGCAGAGTCACTAAGCTCAAGAATAAGCAAATCTCATCGGTTCTACTTTCTTTCACCTAAACCGAAAGTATCAGATGTGATTTTGGACATGTCCTCGGTGGGGTCAGTGGTGACGGCAGGATTGACAGAAGTTCCACTGAAGTGGTGGGAAATGAGCCATACCAGCATCTGTGCTATGTGCCTACATGACGGTTGGCACTTTTGTGTTCAGCAGTGTTTCACACATGTCTCAAAGGCAGTTATCCTTCACCACGAGGCCAGTTGGAAATGTTTTTCATTATATTTTGCTCATGTGTGATTCTAAGAGCGAGTTGTGATGAAGTAAACAACAGTGGACATGGACATGAATAAACACTTACCCAGCTGTGGACATCAATAAACACTTACCATTTCTTCTCCTTTCTGACATCATCTGCTCCTGGTTTCGTTTCTGTAAAAAACTTGTGACCTGGCGGATGGATACAAATTGCAAATGGCTAAAACGAGCAGTGTGATAAATTTTTATCCCCAAAAGTTTAGTGATGTGGATCGGACATGATCCCAGTGCACGGTGAATTTGTTCAGTTGTTGAAAAATATGCTGACCAAACCTCAGAGTCAGTGGATTTATTGTGTCCGTGACATACCTCAGTTTCAAAATACAAAACGTTGGATCGTGCCTGGTAAAGCAGAAAGCATTAGTGGCAAGTTAAAGGGCATGTCTCCAGGACATGACAATCCACATCCGACCAAGTATTCTTTTGGATTCGACTGAAACTTCACCAAAGAGCAATTGTGAATGGTTTGGGGACAAAAACGTTGACAAAAAGTAAGTTATATAATTTCATATGTTCAAGTTTTTGTCACGATTCTGCAATGGCTGTAGGGACATGTTATTTGCGGTATGTCGGTCGATGTTCCATTTTGGCATGGCCGATTTCGGCTGCTTTCTTTGAATGAAAATCAGTTTCATTGACATGATCCAGTACATCTCCCTGATATTGTGGCAATTAGATACAAGCTACAAAATACACCCAAACAAAGGGAAAAAAAAAAGGTTTTGAAAAGTTTATTTCACCAATCAAACACACAAGGCTATGCCATCAAGATGTGTTTTGTCACCGTCTCAGATACACTTTCATGCATTGACACCAAAACACACACACACACACACACACACACACACACACACACGTACACACATACACATATTCACAACAAACACTCACGCACATTTACATGTGTCACACACACACACACACACACACACACACACACACACACACAAAGAACCACGACGATTCTAGCACTAGCAGTTTAACTTGTCCCTATGTTCGTGATTTAATGACTCTGTTCCAGACTCAGGGATCGGCGCCCTTCGACAAAGTCTATGAACAGTGTCTGCAGTGTCTGAAGGCTTTCCTGGATGCATGAAGAAGATCTCTGCTGTCTCTCAGTTTGATTCTTATTCAAGAATATGTGTCGGCTGGTGCTTTCTGCTTTAGAGAGTGTGATTATATTTGGTGAAAAAAAGAAAAAGAGCAATGAAGTCATGTATTTGTCGAATTATACATTGACAGGTATAACGATGAAGATAGAATTGCCATTATTTAGTATGTGTATCTCCATCCAAAAACTATAGAATTGAGACTGAAAAGTATTTAGCCACAACAAAAATGGAGTATGAAAAGTAATTTCGTCTGGTAGTGTTCGTCTCCCACTTTTCCTGTAGATCCTCTCAAATCTGATAACAGTTTTGTCAACTTAAACAGGTGTATAATGTCACATTGACTTGAACACTCTGTGCCAAATGCAATATTTGCAGATAAGCACTTGATTCATTGATAATAAGCAAAATCATGCCTTTATACTTCTAATTTTGATAAAGTTGAAATGACTGTGTTGTTGGTAACAATATTACGTTTGTATCGGTTCATATTTTGTGAATGAAAGATAGTTAGGAAACAAAGTCATTGCCCCAACAGGCACCAAGCTGCTGGTGGACTGCATTTGTTATAATTACACCAGGCAGTTAACATCCTGTCAATTTTGACGATACCAATTGCATTGTACGACTCTCTGTGTGTAATTGTCAAAGATACCCAATTGTCGACCAACACCAATTGCACTGAAAGATGTTAATATCGTCAGTAATACCAGTTGTACTGGGTGATGCTTAATGCCATTGTCAACAACAGCAATTTTACTGACTAATGCTTAGTGTGACTTTCAGCAATACAAGTTATATTTCATAATGTTTTGAGTGAATGCCAATAATAGCAGATGTCCTGAACACTGCTTAATGCAATCGTCAACAAGTCACATTTGATTATGTTTAGTGTAACTATCAGGAATACCCGATGTACTGAACAGTGATATATGTAGTTGTCAACAATATCAAAAGTACTGAACTATGCCTGCTGTAACTGTCAACAATACCAATGCATTTGCCATGGTTAACAATGTCAGTGATATTTGTAATGATGCTGAAGTGCAATCATCAACACTGGCAATTGCATTTAATGTTTTCACTGCAGAGTGCACATGCAGCTGTGCTGCCTATTGCCCTGATGGCTGTGGAACACATGTAGCTGTGCCATGACTCCAAAAGACACACTGACGGGCATTTTTCAGCTGTGGAAAATTCTGACATTTAAAGCATTATGGTCTGCATGGAATGACTCATGCCAGTACACACACACACACACACACACACACACACACACACACACACACACACAGACAAAATCATTCTCACCCCAGTACCACCACAGCAGTGTTCTCAGGTCAGGGAAGGTTCACAGTCAGTGGTAGCACTAGGAGCGAAAGAACTCCTCTACAAGGTTTTTACCAAAAAATAACCTTCTTTCTTCTGTAGGATGCTAGTAAACTGGCATGACCATGCTGATTGTTGTAAACATTACAAGCCGGGTGGAGATAAGAGGGCGGCAGAAGTAAAGAGGATGGAGAGGATGAATGATATATGTAATTTGGGGGGGGGGGGGGGTGGTCGGATGGAAGGGCAGGCATGTTAAGGCACTGGATGGGGGACAGGGATGGTAGAAAGAGAACAGCAGAGAGACAAGAGCTCTGTGGATTTTTGGTACGCCACCTGTGTTTGCTCTCTGCTAAGAGCAATGATTTTGTGATTCCTGACATTTTTCTGTTTGTTGTGAAATGTATGATTTTATGTGCTGTGTGAAAGTAAAGTTTGGTTGCTTGCAGTTTGAAGTACATGCCAAACTGAAAACAGCTGGTGTGTGAAAGCTGATGGCAGAGAAGTTATGTGTTCTCAGTGGCTGATTTTTTGTTTTACTTGAGTGTAGGTTTCTGGGACGATCTGTGTAGAAACAGATTGTTAGCAAGAGTAAACCCAGTCCTGGACACATTTTATGAGAGGAGTGTTGTTTTTCATGTCAGTTTCTCTGCATGCTTTGTCCAAAATTCTTATTTCCAAAAATGTGAACTGGATCTTATCCAAATGATTTTTAACAACCCTTTTTTTTTTAAATGCATATTGTCAAAGTTAGGGAAATCTAACTGCATTGAACATATCTTGAGCGTATATTCATGAATCATATAATTTTTTTTTCTTTTCAAACGTAGCAAATATGATGCCCACTGTAATCCAACATTACACATGAAACAGATTTAAGAAAAATGTCAAAAGTAGACAGGAAGTCCAGTGCAGCTGTCACTTGTGAAAGAAAGAAAACAGGCACAGTCAAGAAACAAAGGGAGAGTGCTGAATGATCCTTAGTGTAATAGTCAGCGGCTCCAGTTCTGTTCAGTGATGTGACAGTATAGCATCAGTGTTGTTCAACTGTGCTTCAGGTGAAGTCAGCAATCACAGTTCTGTTCAGTGATGTGTAGTTTAACGTCAACACTGCTGGTTTGCTCAGTAGTTCTGTTTAACAGTGCTTTGTGTAATAGTTGACAGTTATGGTGGATAATGCTTTGTTCAAATAGGTCAGCTGTTCCTTTCTTATGTAACTGTGTTGTGTGTGTGTGTTTCTGTGTGTGTGTGTGTGTGTGTACAATCATGGCACTATGTGCATGTGCACATGTTTTAAAAAAAAGGATCAGGAATGTGGAATTGTTTGAAGCAGTGGAATAAATACATACAGTTAGCTTTGGGAGAGGCTTGATTATTTCAGGAAATATTAACAGATATTCCTGATTGAATATCATGAACAGAAGAAATTAAAGCGATGAACTTGCCTGTTGTTTTCTAGTACTGGTGTGTTTCACATGGTGTGAAAGTGCTTTCTGACTGAAAAAAAAATGTTATATAAACACTTGTCCATCCTGAAAAAAAAGGTTATATAAACACTTGTCTGTCCTGTGGCTTTATAATTTGTCTTGAAAAGAAATATACTGCATGTATTTGAATTATCGGTATGCTTCTATTCACTGATCATTGTTGAATCTGCGCAAATGCTCTCCACTGAAAAAATAGAGTGAATTACACTGAAGGTTGTTTCTGGTCTCTTGCGGTGCATAGGTTAAAGCTTTTTCAATGAAACATTCCATCAGTAAAGAGGCATGTTGTATCACAAGTCTTGACAGATCTTTTGCTTATCTAAAAAATGATACTGAAGATGATTTTTGACTCATATGTGTAAGCAGAATTGAGTCAGTGTAGTCATATAGTTTTGGTTGTCACTTTGTGTGTGCATGTGTGTGTGTCTGGAGTAGACTTTAATACCAACATTTTTTTCCTTAGGACGTACAAGCATTAGCATCTTCAAGTTTAGCAGAATGATGAATATTGTCAAGACCTTTCCACTCATAGGCTTTTGGAAGCTGTCACCGAGTTGAATCTTGTAATTATTAATTTCAGCAATATTTTCGATATTATGAAATTAGTGTTTTTTGAAATTGTAATAGAAAATAGTTTATGTGTTGAGGGTAAATCCAAACGGCAGGTAACAAGTGCAAGGAATGGTCATGTACATTCCATGAAGTAAATTACTGTATGTCAGAATTTTATTGTGCGACTCTGGAATAAGTTGGTGACTATCTATTGGACAAAGCTATGACAACAAAATGCAAACTGACATGAAGAATGAGTAACACACCCTTTTCACGTCAGATGTGGTTTGCATTGGAACAAAGCTGAGCAGGTAGTAAGTGTTCACCGATGCACACATTGGACAGAACACATGCTCTCTGATGGCACATGTTGTGTGCTTGGTTTTTCCTTGCCACGTGCCTGAAGAGTGGGTACAAGGTGGGAATTGTGGTGGGTGGCCATCACAGAGTTGTGTCCGTGGGTGATTGACTCTGGACTGCTTCAGCCCTCAACAAGTTGTTCTGTTTTCTTGTGTATCCTCTCTCTCTCTCTCTCTCTCTCCGTCTATTTGTCTGCCTCTCTCTGTCTCTTTCTTTCTCTCTGTCTCACTCTCTCTCCTGTGTGTGTGTGTGTGAGGGGGATCGAATCTATTGGCCACCACCCCTCCCTTTGCCCTTTCATCCCTTCTGAAAGACGTATGCGAGTCATATCACTTTTCTTGTTTTTTGCTGTTCTGTAGTCCTGTTTCAGCTGGTGGCCTTAATCTCATGATAGTTCCTTTTGTTGTCTTCATATATAGCTAGCTGCATCCTCGTCTCACTGTCTGAGTGTCACAGCCAGCAGTCCGTAAGGAGCACTAATGTTACAGCGCTTAAAATCAAATCAACATTATTCTACAGCATGACACCCTGGGCTGTTTGATGAATTTGACAGCAATCCAGAGTATTAACTGCTAGAAATCCCCACTCCCCTTCCCATCGGTACCCTCTTATCTCTAATTCAGCTCTTAACCTAATTTTCTAGAGATGGAAGTTGACTCAGGTCCAGCATAAACAAACAGTTCTGCTCAAATATAGAACTCAATGGTTCCCACAGCTGTGTGTGAAGGAGTTTATGTTTATATTTAATGCCAATGCTTTTCCTACTATCAATGACACACTTTTCCTACTATCAATGTCACGCTTTTCCTATTATCAATGACACACTTTTTCTACTATCAATGTCACGTTTTTCCTACTATCAATGTCATGCTTTTCCTACAATCAATGACAGGCTTTTCCTACTATCAATGTCAAGCTTTTCCTACTTTCAATGACAGGCTTTTTCCTACTATCAATGTCATGCTTTTCCTACTATCAATGACAGGCGTTTCCTACTATCAATGTCTCACTTTTCCTACTATCAGTGTCACGCTTATCATACTATCGGTGTCACGCTTTTCATACTATCAATGTTGCGCTTTTCATACTATCAGTGTCACGCTTTTCATACTATCAATGTCACGTTTTTCATACTGTCTGTTCTCCTCTCCTGCTGTCATGAAGAAAAGAAAAAGAAGACTTGGAGTGAAGGTGCTAACACAGAACAGAAAACATTTTGGGCTGTATCTGTAACAGTGGACAAAGACCTGAAGTACTCTTAGCTCACGTCACATTTCAAGTCTAAAAGCTCACCTGTGACCATATCTTCACGCCAGTTGGCATTCACGGAAAAAGTCCCGCACCTTTCATTTTAATCTGTCTTCTTGGAACCACAAAGCATGTACCTTGATGGCCATATGAAAGAAAAGGTGAATCAGCTTTCAGACAAAATGAAAATACTTGGAACAACCTAATCGTGCCTGTCTATTGATAGCCAATCCCCAAACACAATATCTCCATCGTCAAAAACAAATAAACAAACAACAACAATCGAATTTAAGCTAGTTGGCATGCGGTACATGAATAGATGACAGTGACTCCAAGATAGAGCATATGCGAGAAAACACGTTTTAGCCATGTAATGGCCATGGCCATGTAAACAAAGATGGCATCTACTTCCACTTGCTCTACAACTTCTCACAGAACAGAACATCCTCCTTCTTCAAGGCTGGCGGCTGTCATCTGATGCCAGTGACTCACAGAGTGACCAGCTTATCGTCCAGGCTTCTCGCAACACTCACTGGGTGGCACTCATCACCGTCTATGTGGTGGGGTTTGGCAGTGGGGTCAACATTTTCAGCCCCCCCCCCCCCCCCCCCCCCCCCCCCCCCCCCCCCCCCCCCCCTCAAAAAAAAATTTACATTGCCAAAGACAATGCTAAACAAAACGGAACACCCCGTGCCACATTCAGGCATTTTCAGTTGCAGCTGCAGTAGTGGCAGTCTGCAGGGAGCCATTAGAATTAGGTCTCCATGAGGCAGTGTGTTAGAGGAGACGCTGCACTGCTACCATGTCACTTAGATTGTGTCCAGTGGCTCCTGTTCTAACTTTCGCCAGTCATTTAGTAACGGAGTCAGCGTGAGTGAACACCTCTCCCTACCACTCCCCCTTCCTCCCCCTCGCAAAGGGGTACCCTGCCCATCCAGCTGAGCTGATGGCAGTGATTACCGGCTTATCTGACATGTTTTTGGTATATCATATCCCTGTATTCAGTGAGTCAGGAGACCGTATATAAACACTGACAAACCAGTAACCTAGGTTAGAGAGAGAGAGAGAGATGAATTATACAATAAATGTCTGTTGAAGTCTTCAGCTGGTTACAGTCAGTACTAATCAACACCCATACCCACCAATTATATTATGGCTGACAGTCTGTTGTGCCATAACTAACCCCCCCCCCCCCCCCCCCCCCTCCACGTCCCTGTTCACCTTCCCCTCGGTCTGTCTACACTCCTGTCTCCCCGGGTGGAGTGGGTTCCTTGACGCCGCCGCCATGTGGCTCAGACTCCTGGTGTGCTGCCTCGCTGCCAGCTGTCTGGGATGCCTGCGCCATGTTCTTGCCCTTGTGCCGGTGCCTCTTGCCCCTCTTGCCGTGAGCCTTGCCGCACTGAAATCACAGGCACCAACAGGAGCCGGGTTAGCTCCCCTGTCCAGCAAGTGCACCCCCTGCCCGCGGACTTTGAACTTTTCATTTCGTTGATTTTGCACCCTCGCACCACCCGTCTCCTCCCTACCCCCCCCCCACCCCCCCAACCCCCAAAAGGGGAAAAAAAAAAAAAAATGCATCCGATGATTAAAGAATGTGAGTTCTGCCCTGGATACACCAAACAGCGCAGCACTGCCCCAGACCAGTGCAAACAAGGCTTTGATCACATCTTTGGATTAAAAACTGGCAACTTGTCAACGATCATATGGGGAAGCGAGCCCGCACGCACAATACTGTACGATGCGGCCATTGTCTATCGTGATTAAAACACAGCCGACAGGCGCGAATAGCTCCCAGTGCCAAACCACGTTTTGCGACGCTGTTGGTTCAGGTATCGGCGTTATGCCGGTGGCATTTCGTGCTGATGGATTCAGACAGCAAGTTTTCATCCGCGCGATTTCATCGTGGCGATAGCGTTTCGGTGCCGGTGCCGTATACATGAAATCCCAGTTTTACTGAGTCTTTAGACTGCTGAATCGGATCTCTGAAGAGTTTGTCATATGAGGGTGCACCGCTTTTGTTGGATGACTATCTTCCAGTATTAGAATTTGTCTGGAAGCAAAATGGGTTTCAGGCTGATTTTTTTTTTTAATTTCCAACAACAGAAGTTGGCAATGCATCCAAAGATTAATAACCTTGTTAGCTTTGTTTAAAAATGCGCGCTCGCATTAGTTTAGATGACAAGAGGTTTGTTCATTTTTGTTGTGTGACCTGTGACTATTGGTCGCTTCATTGTGAACACACTGTGGTTTCCACATCACAATAAGCATGTGGCATTTTGACAGTCTTACAATAAGAATGCAGTATGTTGACAGTCTTACAATAAGCATGTAATATGTCGACAATCTTACAATAAGCATGCAGTATTTTGACAGCCTTACAATAAGTATGTAAGCTTAGTATTTTGGCAGTATTTTGACGGTCTTGATAATGTCACCTCTTGCTCTGCTGCACGCGGGGCTGTGCAGTTTACGTAGTTTTCTTATTCACACCAGTGATTTGCTCAGTACATTTTTCTCTGCACATTTTCTTAATATAACGTATGATACGCTTCCTCAGATTTGGGAAACCATACCAGTTCCGTTTCCTTATCCCAGACTTGGTCATACGAAAGATTAAAGCGTTCTAGCCGACCATTATGTATTTGATTTTAAGTAACTATGACGTACGATTCCTGGCATGAACACAGTCAGTGATGATTACCTTGATGTTCAGCATGTTGAAGAAGCTGTCTTCAGACCTAGCGCCGTGGACGGCCGGATCATAGCCCGTGTCTGTCCGGAGCTGGAGCAGGCTTTCAAAGAACCTGGCGCCGTACTCAAAGACATCCAAGGGCTTGTTCTTCAAAAGTTCTCTCACAAACACTTCCATCACGGTGAAGAATCCTTTGGGCACACGTAACTTGGCGGCACCGTGTGGCTTATGCCCTGAACAATGGTGTGCCATATCAACTAGGTTTCCCACTGTCCCTAGGCTGAGTTAGTCTGGTCTTGTTCTTTCTTCACACAAAACTCATCGTGTAGCCTTAAGTGTCAATCGCCTCGGAAGTTCAGTGTGCTGTGTCAAAAATGATGCTGCGTGTTTACGTTGCTCTTTAACCTTTGGGCGTCAAAACACACGAAACTGGAATCATTGATCCAAATTAGACTCCTAGTCCTATCACCCTTTTTTCATATTACGTCATCGGTTGCTTCGCTAATGACAGAATGACGTCACGAGGCGACGGACTAAGTTTTAGAGACGAGAGTCGCCTTTTTCATTGTGCCACGGCGGTGCGGAGGAGACAGCTGCCACCATTTTTCTCCATAAGGCGTGCTGGGACCCCAGTCACACAGAGACGGACCGCAGTGAGCAGGTTTAAATCCTCCACACCGTGTTTAGACAACTTGACAGCAACGTATTGTCGAACCTACATTTTTACAGGTTTGAAGGGAACTTCCTCAGAGCTGACTGACCAAAACGAACACAGTGGCTCATACTGTGTCTAGTTGGAGCAGAAAGCTGAATTGCCCCGGACCTTGTGAAAAGTGAGCGTTTTATAGACAAAAAGTGAGCTCAAAACAAACTGCCCGTTTAGTACCCAGTGCATGATACGTACAAGTGAAAGCGACGTAATTTCCTGATTATTTAATACAGTTTGTGAAAGAAGAAGGCGAGACAAGTTTTATGAACCAAGTAACGTTTCCTGTTTAGAACAGATCCCGCTAATCCTAACTGAATTCAAGAAAAAGTCAACATCAATAGCGAATTGTTCAAAATCAACCGTGTTCAGACGGCAAGGAGACGTGAGGGTTGTCCGTCTTGGCCATTTACCTCCCTTCCCTGCCCAGACCTCCACAATGACAGTGCCCTTCTCCAACACGAAGCTCCGAGTACCCCAGGGTTTCAGAAACCTGCTGGGTTCTGAACAAGGAGGTGCTGCGAGATGCTCCGGACGACATCACGGCCTACAGTGCCGACTTCTTCCAGAAACTTTTGCAGATCCGGGCAGAGACCGGTCACGATCCCGTTCAGCATGGGGCCCATTCCGAAGACCGCTTCTACAACAACTTCGTCTTCAAGGACCTCAGTCAGCAGGTGGCCTTCAGGTTTAGCTTTGATTCGTGGGGTGAGCGCCCTGGCCCCCCATCTCTGGTGATGTGGCCAACTGGCATAATCACTGCCTGTAGGAGGAGGTGTGTGTATGCGGGGAGGGGGGTGGGGGTTAAGGGGGGGGGGGGGGGGGGGGGGGGGGGGGGGGGGCGAGAGCAGAGTGGGGAAAGGAGGGCAAGGGACCTTATTGATGCCTCGGGAAGGGAGTTGGAAAGGAAGGTTAGGGGACCCCATTAATACTTCATCCTTAGGGCTACAAGCAGCAAAACAGCAGATTACGGCTGGCAGTGAGTATGCCAGTTTTCACGTTGGGCACCCCGAGCAGCCTATGTGTGTCTGTTAGTGGGCCTACACCCACCGATGTGCGCTGACATAATTAGAGGTGCTTGCACGTTTGTCGTCTTCTTGCAGCAGTCCCAGGATGCTGCTCCTGACTCCCTGTCGTCTTCCCAGATGGACAACAATCCTTTTTACATCTGCTCTGACTCGTGTCGTAGAACCCGCACGCCTTTTTTTTTTTTATTTAGTAGAACCCGCACTCTCTCCTTTTTTTATTTAGTAGAACCCGCACACTCCTTTTTGTTTAAAGCAGACAGACAAAAGAGAGGGATCGGCAATCTTCATTTTAGGATAAGGACAGAAAAGGGAGGAAAGGGGGTGAGGGTGGGGTGGGGGGTAGAACACCGATTTCCAAAACAGAACGATGGGATTTTGCCTTTGACTTAATCGTTCTTTACGCATGTTCATTTCCATTCTCACTGGAAAATGAGGGGTTGACCAGTGTCAGGGCAAAACAACTATGAACAAAGTGTGTGACTTTACGTCATACTTCTGTAGCGTCCACCTGACAGAACCTCTCAAGAGAGTCTGAAAGCTGGATGTATTTCATCTTGACTGATTGACTGTGCCTTTTTGAGCACACGTTTCTTGTAGATCCATTGAGAGACGATTGGTCGCACTGAGTGATCTTAGTGGCTGTTTATACAATCCTGTTGAGAACTACGGTACATGGTTTTGAAAGATGCCCAGTACGATTTCAATGATAGTCCTGTAGAACTGCACCAGAATGTCGTTTTTGACAGCGACATATTTCAAGCGCCAAAGAAAGTACTGGCACCGTTGAGCTTTTTGACACTTTTTCATTGTGTGTTTCTCCCTTTTTAAATCATTACTAATGATCAGTCCAAGAAATTTGAACTCGCTTTTGATCTCCAATTGTTTGTCTTTGATGGTTGGGGCGCGGATGGTCAGCCTGAAATCTAAAATCGTTTCTTTTGTTTTTCAAACATTCGGTTTCAAGTTGTTTTGATCACGGCTACTAACAAGCTGCCAAATATGCTCTCTATGTTTAGACTCGTCACCACTTTGTGATCGGCCCTTCAAGAATAGTACCATCAGCGAATTTAACCAAAGCATTAGATTCACGTTGAGGTCCACAATCATGGGGTGAACAAGGAATACAAAAATGGAGACAGCACACATCCCTGCAGGGCACCAATATTAGGAGTACAGGTGGAGGCGAACAGATTGGCAACTGTCACGATCAGTGATCTATATCTCACTCAGAAAGGCAAAGATCCATGTGCAGACTGATTCAGGGATGAAGACTTGTTTCAACTCAAAATACAGTTTTGAAGGAACAGTTACATCAAATGCTGAAGCGCAGTCGATGAAAAGGATCCTACTGTATTGTTGGAATTCTTAGAGTGGTTTAGAACATGACACAGGCCTATGCGGATTGCACTTTCGACAGATCTCTTCTAGTAAAAACTGAAAAAAATCGAATCGAATCATGAGGGTTTTACATGTTTAAATGATTACAACACTAAGCGTTCAACCGTTTTCACGACGACAGATGTTAAAGCTTCAGGATGAAGAGAGGAATGGAACACAACAACTGACAAGGAACTCTTTCAATGTCGCCCAGATCGTAAAGGAATTACAGTACGAATCTCATTTCCGTTTCAAAGTGAGGTGACTGCTGGCGGAAATTGAAGCAGACTTGGAAGAAATTTGCTGTTCCGCCGAACGAAAGAGACAAACAAATCACAACACATAACGTGTTTTTGACCTCTTTGAATGCTTTCAAAGTCCGAACTGCTCCAGTCTTCTCTTTGACCCCCCCCCTTCGATCATTGGTTCCCGAAGTTTGACTCCGGAAATTTGGCAACTGTGACTTGGATTTAGTCTTGTTTGTTCATTTATCTATTTTTTTCAAACTTTGTTTCTGTCGTTGTGCCTTTCTTTCTTTCTTTCCTTCCTTTCTCTATTGATATATCAAACATATATTCATTCACTTAGGTATTCATTTATTCATTTGTCTATTTTTGCTGTCTCACCTTTCGTGCTTCTCCCACCTCATCCCCATTCCCTCCTCAGTGACGTCATCATTCCCATGCCGCTCATTCCACAGATAGCCCTCTCCAGGTTCACCTCGTTGCAGCCCCGCAGCCCCAGGGAGCAATCAATACAAGATCGCCATCAAAGAACCGTGCGAAGGAGACACCGCACTGCAGCCGAGTCACTTCGCTGGTGTTCAATGGTTCATCACCTGATCCAGCAAGCTCGGCGTGGAGACCTCTGTTATCCCATTGACAGCCAATGCTGATTTCTGTCACAGACCGCTGCTGAAGCAGCCGACAAGCAAGCAGAAGAAGCAGCACCAGAGAACGACGAACCTTCCACCGCGCCACCGACGGACGTCACAGAGGCGACAGAGGAGTTGTCCGACAAAGCACCGCAGAACGACGAACCGTCCACCCAGCCACCGATGGACGCCACAGCGGCGACAGAGGAAGTGGTGGACTTGGACCTGAGTGACCCGGCCTTGCAGGAAGCGGCCTCCAAGATCCAGGCCCAGTTCAGGGGCTTCCAGGTTCGCCGGAGACAGAGCCACGATGACAATGGCGGCAACAACGGGGAGAATCATTAGCTTCAGTCACAGGGGCTGCTGAGAGAGAGAGAGAGAGACAGACAGACAGACAGACGGACAGACAGAATGAGAGGTGGGGGGGGAGGGGGTGTAGGATGAGGGAGTTTTGTGTTAAAGACAGTGATAGGATAAGGATGAATAATATTTGTTATGACCCAGCATACTTGGTCACTTCATTGTTGATTCACATACGGTTCTTTGTGAGTAGCTTTCTCCTCGGTGTGTATATTATGGTAGCGTTCTTTGATTCCAACAGGGTTCTCTGTGAGTAGCATGTTTCCATACTGCTTATAACGATACCTTTCTTGATTAAGATGTAGTTCTCTGTGAAACACCTGCCTGTAGGCATGTCACGACTATTCTGAGCCCACCCTCCTAATTAGAGAGTTACTCCCCACATGCAACGGGTAATGCTGAGTTGGCAGTTAGCAAAGGTGTGTTTTCTCATAATCCGGCTCCATGAATGGCCTAAGCATCAACAATGCTAAAAAAAATATTGAAAAAACAAACAAACAAACAAACAAACAACCGAAAACGCCAAAAGATCCCCCTGGAACAACAACAACTTTCTCAGTTCCAAAGTAAGACTGATGCGCACACCAGTGATATCAGTCTTTCACCTTGCTTGCAAAAGGTGGACCCTGGCAGCAGATCTACACAGAAGAATCCATGCATTTGAAAGAAGATGCTGCCACAAAATTCTGCACATCTTTTACAAAGACCATGCCACTGATGAAGAGGTTCGCCATAGAATCGAGGCAACCGTTGGCCCCTTTGAAGACCTGCTGAAGACAGACCAGAAATGAACACACAAATGGTATGAAAGGAAATCTCAGGTGAGGCGGGCACTAGTAAACGGTAAAGAACAAAGGAGCAGGGTAACTCTTTCTGCCATAACGGATTGATTGCATGCCCATGACGCCAAACGAATGTTGCTTACGACAGCGAGCCGCCTAGCAGAAATGCCAAGGCAGAGATTCCCTAGCGCGAAAGGATGTCTCCTTGTTTGTTGTGTGTGCCTTGTGTTGGCATTTCCGATAGGTGATGTGGTGTCATAAGCAACATTCGTTTGGAGTTATGAGCCTGTCATTATTCCATGATGGGAGCAATGAAGTGTGGTCACATCTTTCCATCATCTGGCCTTGTAAAAAGCATCTTGTAGCGTAGCAGGCAACAGAAGGGGGGGGGGGGGGGGGGGGGGGGAGACATACAGACAGAGAGCGGGCGGGAGGACGACTCTCGGGAGTGGACGGGCCTGATCTTTAGCCATTCCCAGAGGGCAGACGAGCAGGGAAGGGGGATTGTCAGTTCAAGTGGTGGTGCCCCAACGGCCCAAGGGTCTGTGATGATGATGATGATGATGATGATGATGATGATGATGATGACGTCGATCACGACTATGATGATGATGATGGTGATGATGACGTCGATCACGACTATGATGATGATGATGACGTCGATCACTATGATGATGATGATGATGATGATGACGTCGATCACGACTATGATGATGATGACGTCGATCACGATGATGATGATGACGACGACGACGACGACGACAACGATGATGATGACGACGACGACGATGACGATGACGATGGTGATGATGATAAACCTACTTGGTGTAGACCTGTGTAAGGTAAAGACTTTTTTTTTTATGGTTATGGTTCTCTGTAAGCAGCCTTTGTTCTCCTTGTATGAGATATGTCAGCTGTCTTAATTCACATAGGGTGCATCACGGCTCTCCTCATTGCTGTATGTAATAGCCTACCATGGCTTTCAGTTTATATCGAATTATTATTGTTCCATGGGTCGCTTGTTCAGTGGCTTTTAAAAATATGACAGCTTTCTAGTTCTCACATCAAAATTGCAAACAGCTTTCCAGTTCTCACATCAAAATTGCAAACTGGCTGGCAACATTGCAGGACTTGATAGCTTTTCCATTGGAGTGTGATCTGGATTATGTCTAGAGAGAAACTCCATACACCGTGTGGACAGATTTTCTCGCGAACGCGTATCTGTCATCGTTAGGAAGAAACTAGGTGGAGCTGAACGGAAGATGTTCAGAGAAGGTGCACCTTTCCCACCACCACCACCAATCCTCACCCCCACCCACACGCCCCCTTTCCCTCCACCCTTATCCTTTCCTTTCCTTTTCTTTCTTATGCTTGTGTTTCGGCCTTCAAACCTTAACACTCCGAAGGGGCGGGGCTCCCTCAAAGTCCTGACTTCTAGATGCCCCCCTGACCCCCCCCTCCCCCATCCCCCTACCCCCCCCCCCCCCCCCCCCCCCCCCCCCCCCCCCCCTTTTTTTTCACGGCCTGGATTCGAACTCGCACCCCTAGGATGGTCAGGCGTCCGAAGGCCAAGTGGCCCTGAGACATATCTTCATACAGCACCGTGCGTTTATGCTGTCGTCGTTGCTATGTGGTCTTTAGCGTTGCCATACCAGACAATTGATTGGTTCTGTGGTCAGCATTGCTGGCCTGTGGCGTTGCCATGCCAGACAATAGATTGGTTCTGTGGTCAGCATTGCTAGCCTGTAGCGTTGCCATGCCAGACAATAGTTTGGTTCTGTGGTCAACATTGCTGGCCTGTAGCGTTGCCATGTCAGACAACAGATTGGCTCTGTGGTCAACATTGCTGGCCTGTAGCGTTGCCATGCCAGACAATAGATTGGTTCTGTGGTCAGCATTGCTGGCCCGTAGCGTTGTCATGCCAGACAATAGATTGGTTCTGTTGTGCGTTGCCATGTCAGACAACAGATTGGTTCTGTGGTCAACATTGCTGGCCTGTAGCGTTGCCATGCCAGACAACAGATTGGTTTTGTGGTCAGCATTGCTGGCCTGTAGCGTTGCCATGCCAGACAATAGATTGGTTCTGTGGTCAGCATTGCTGGCCTGTGGCGTTGTCATGCCAGACAATAGATGGTTCTGTGGTCAGCATTGCTGGCCTGTAGCGTTGTCATGCCAGACAATAGACTGGTTCTGTGGTCAGCATTGCTGGCCTGTGGCGTTGTGTCATGCCAGACAATAGACTGGCTCTGTTGTCAGTATTTCTGACCTGTAGCGTTGTCATGCCAGACAATAGACTGGTTCTGTTGTGCGTTGTCATGCCAGACAATAGATTGGCTCTGTGGTCAGCATTGCTGGCCTGTGGCGTTGCCATGCCAGACAATAGATTGGTTCTGTGGTCAGCATTGCTGGCCTGTGGCGTTGTCATGCCAGACAATAGATGGTTCTGTGGTCAGCATTGCTGGCCTGTAGCGTTGCCATGCCAGACAATAGACTGGTTCTGTGGTCAGCATTGCTGGCCTGTGGCGTTGCCATGCCAAACAATAGACTGGTTCTGTGGTCAGCATTGCTGGCCTGTAGCGTTGCCATGCCAGACAATAGATTGGTTCTGTGGTCAGCATTGCTGGCCTGTAGCGTTGCCATTCCAGACAACAGATTGGTTCTGTGGTCAGCATTGTTGGCCCATTGGTCAATGAAAGATGACGGCTTTCTCCGCTCTCCGTTCAGATACAGACAGCTCTGTCAGTAACTTCACTACAATGTCAAAACAAAAACTAACAATAACAAAAAAAAAAAACGAAAAAGAAAAAAAAAAAAAAGAAAAGACAGAAAAAAAAAACAACACAACACACACACACACACACACACACACACACACACACACACACACACACACACACACACAAATCCTGATTTTTTGCCACTTGTGAGTAATTACGAAGATGCTTTAGAAGTTCTTGTGTTGACATTGCATTTTGATATGATGTTACATGTGCATTTTGATATAATATTACATGATACTGTATTACGTAACGTTATACTAATCATATTCATTTATATCTCGATATGTAAAAAAAAATGTGCCATGATATTAAATTGTGATATACTGTGATGCATTGTGTTCTATGCTATTCTGTTCATTCATTTCTATTCTATCATATTATTGTAAAAACACAATATATTGTACCATAATTGATACGTCATGTTATGTCATATAATGTTATATTATATCCTTTTTACATTATGAAATGTGTGTGTGTGTGTGTGTGTGTGTGTGTGTGTGTGTGAGAGAGAGAGAGAGAGAGAGAGAGAGAGAGAGAGAGAGAGACAGAGAATGTTTTTTATTCTTACATTTTACCTTCTTCGGTGTTTACTGCAGTTTGATTTAAAAGGGACAGAGTCCAGGACATCAAGACAGCATTATTTTCATATATATTATATGCACTTTTTCCAATTCAACAATTTTGGTTGAATCTTGTCTGTGTAGGTCTAATCTATCGGCATATCTTCTGTTTCAGATACTAATGCTCTGTCTGAAATTCATCATTACTTTCTGAAATTGTGTGCGCACATCTGTACTTTGCGTGTGTGTGTGTGTGTGTGTGTGTGTGTGTGTGTGTGTGTGTGTGTGTGTGTGTGTGTGTGTGTGTGTGCACGCGCGCGTGAATGGTGCATGTGTGTGTGTGTGTGTGTGTGTGTGAGAGAGAGAGAGAGAGAGAGAGAACTCGAACTCGAACTCGAACATTTAATTGCACAGACAAACGTCCTTACAATGTCTAAAGATATCCAAACAAAACGGAACACAATACCTGTTATAAACAACAAAATAGACAAATCATGCAGAGCTATAAGGAGGCACACACACACACACACACACACACACACACACACACACACACACACACACACACACGCCCTTTTCTTATTGTTTTGGAGGGCAGGATGTAAAAAAGCTGTATAGCTTATTCCTTTACCTCAATAAAGATCATTTTGACTTGACTTGACTTCACACACACACACACACACACACACACACACACACACACACACACACACACACACTGAAATGTAGACCTCAGCCGTACACAAATTAATTTTTCATCGACAGCGACTTTTTTCAGTTCTAAGCTTAAAGCAATCTGTCAGATACTTTCCAATCATTAATGGGGTCAAACTTTGAAGGAAGCGTGAAATCGTGTTAAGGCCATTTCTCTGCATCAATAATGAACGTGGAAATATTGCTTCACGTAAATGTGAATATGCATGACACACATAAATCAAATGAACTTCATTTTCCTCGCTTGCTCCACATAGTGGACAAGCTTGTAATTGTTTGTTATTATTATACCTATATCGATTACAGTTTAATTCATTCATCCCAAGTCTAAATCTTATTACTGCATCTCTATACCGTCGTACGTAAAGGGACGATAAGTAAGCTTCGTAACATAGGCCATCTTTAAAACTTCTATATTCGTTGAAACGTTCACTTGAAGATATTTTGTAATGCCATTCTTGTTTAAAACAATCTTGCAGACGTTCTTTAAGGGCTTTTAAAAAGCCAACTTTGCTTCCTACTTGTTGTTCTATCCACACGTAACCAAAGCCGTACCGAAATAATTGCATCTTAACATCAGTTATCCATGTCTTCATTCCTCTCTCGTCTAGCTGCTTCAGATGAACATACATAGCTTTAGGGATTCTACTACTCTCCATTTCTAATAGTTTTAACCAATATTTAACAGCCTTCATGATTGCATTGATAAAAAGAGGATGCCTGCCTAATTCCCCATAGATCATAGAGTTGGGTGTCTTTTGGCTGACTGCTAAAAACTTCTTACATGCATACATATGAACACGCTCTATTTCTTTTACCTCTTTAATCCCCCATATTTCTGCTGCGTACAAGAGAGCTGGTTGAATTTGGCGGTCAAATAAACGTAAAAACACTTTAACGTCACAACATTCTATTTCCCATAATGCCCGAGATATGCCAATTGTCTTTTCCCTAGCTTTCCGTACTATCTGCTCCATGGCTTTCTCTAAAGACAGTTTTGTTGTTAAGGTAAAGCCAAGATAAACATATATGCATGACTACTTCAAGGACTTCTCTATTTAAGTATCATTTCTTTTTTGCTGCCAGATGGCCTCCTTTTCTGAATACCATAATTTTAGCTTTTGTTAAATTTACTGTTAATCCTATTCTATTAGAAGCTTTAGCCAATACATTCAATGGTTTTGTAATCCTACTACAGTGTGTGACACTAAAGCTATGTCATCTGCAAACAATAGAGTAATATTTCTTCTATCAGGTTGGACAGTACTATACCATGTCTTCCATCTCCTTAAGTCATCTGCTACTTCGTTTATAAAAACAGACAGAAAATCTTGGTGAAAGTAAGCAGCCTTGTTTAACACCCACTGGTGACTCAAAGAACTCTGTGTAATCATAACCGACTCTCACACAACAAAGAACATTTTCATACATGCTTTTGAGTAATTTCAGCATTTTTCTCGACAAAATCCTTTTCTCGCCAGACAAGCCCATAGGTTATCACGATTTACAGAATCAAATGCTTTCTAGTAGTCTATGAAGGCTACATAAACCTTTCCTTTTCTCTGAGCCAAGCTTTTCTGTATTATACTGTACAGAGTGAATATATGGTCTACCGTAGAATAGCCCGCTCGGAAGCCTGCTTGCTGCTCTGTAATTTGTTTAGTTTCCTCTATCCATGTGCTCAATCTCTTATTCAAAATATATGTAAAGATCTTGCTGACTACGCTTATAAGCGATACACCTCTGTAATTACCAGGGTCGTCAGGATTACCTTTCTTGTAAAATAGGCACTAAAATGGACTTCGACCAGAATTCAGGAAAGTGTCCTGCCTCAAGGAGGGCATTGAGGTACTGTAACAAAAACGGTATTGTATCAACGCTTTTTAACATTTCTGCTGGGATACCATCCCACCCACTAGCTTTATTTCTTTTTAAGTGTCGTATGGCCTCACCTATTTCGTATCTTGTAATTAGTTCGTCAGTAATAGGACAATATTCAGTGGGCTTAGACACCAACTGCCAGCGTGGCACTTGGTGTTTAGTTGTATTCAAAAGTGTCTCAAAATGCTCATGCCACCGTTCTTTTGAAATGTTTGGTCTGGGAACACTGTTTTCAGGACAGAACGAACAGTGGTCCAGAATTCTGAGCTGTCCGAACATGCGTCAGTAAGGGATTTTACCTGTCCTTTTTAAACTGTTCTCGTTTTTCTTTTTGCATGTCTTTATATTCCTTTCTCTCTTGGCAGTATGCCATTCTCTTTTCTATTCTAGTTTTATTGTCCTTCGCATTCTATACTGGCTTAATGCTCTTCTTGTTACAAGTTTCTTCGCCTTACAACCCTAAACCAAACCAAGTAGGCTCTGTCCAGGGTTCATTACTACAAAGCATAGTTTTGGTCATGCACTGGGACATATTATTTAAATAACAAGTGAATGTTTGAATTGCACTCTCTAAATTGACGTTTATTAATGCTGTGGCTTCTTGAAGAAGAGAGACGGCCCTCTCAGTCTGTGTTGCTGCTACAAGCACATCTCTTTTATCTTCATCCCATATTATTTTTGTAAAACGTTTTCTCTGTACCTCTCTAAAAGTATCATTGACAATAGCTTTTTTTTATAAACATAGTTCCACCTGAAAATGCTGAGACAGGACTTCCTTCCCAACTCACAAATAAAGGTCAAATTGTAACAAATCATGCGAACATAACATGTAGTCAGTGACACCGTTTCCACACGTAGAAACGAAAGTAAATTTCCCCTCTCTATCCCCATCACAAAACCCATTTAAAATGACTAAGTCATAGCCTTCACATAAAGCTAATAAGTGAGACCCAAAGAGATTTGTATGTTTGTCTTGTGATTGTCTTTCAGGTCCAGTGTTCACATCTTCAGTTCTCTCCCATGGTTCACGATCACAGTCCAAGACTGAGGCGACCGGATTAGACACTCATACCCTACTATTTAAATCCCCACATATGATAAAATGCATGTCCTTATACTTTTGTAATACATTGTCAAACACGTATCTAAGTTTGAAATGTCACAGTCTATTTCAGCCTGCCGGTACCAAGTCGAATTTTGAGGATGAACGTAGGTGCATACCATAACAACATCATGTTTTGATGATAATAACTGTTTTGAAAATTTACAGCAAACAATGTTTGGTAGCGAACACTCAATCTGTTTACAGTACTGGGATAAATTTTTCTTTACAAGAACGATCACGCTTCCTGATTTTCTACCAGGGCCCTATCTGATGTGCAGTAGCAAAAAAGCAATCATGCATTTGAAAGACATCACTGAGAAAGGAAACGTTATCAACGAAAGTCTCTACTAGACAAACTACATCAAACTTACTGACATAATTTACAAAACCTTGTTCTTTGAGGCGGGCCACAAGCCCACCTATATTCCACGTCACCACCTTCAGGCAGCACTCAGTCGTCTTTGTCGTCGTTGTCGCCACATCACCGTCTTGGACGGCCTGGCCACATCCCTATCTGCTGCAGGTGCGTGGTGGTCCCTGATTGTTGATGCCCCGTGTACCATTGCCCCGAGCAGAGTTGCCTCGTAAAGCGCCGCCCCTGCCCCGTCCACCTCGCAAACCATAAGGAGGAGTATACGGCCCTTCGTGTCGATCTCCAGCATCGGGAGGGGTGGCCCCACGGCCAAAGCCCCGCGGTGGTGCTGACTTGGCATTGGAACAGGGCGACCAGCCATCTTCTTGTCGAGGTGGGGTATCCAGTTCATCGTGACACCCAGGTGGAGGGGCTTCACGTCTCGACCGTGATTGTTGTATTGAGGTACTGCTGCTGCCCTGTCCCACATAAGAAGTCTGATCTTCACGGTGTTGTTGTCCCGACTCTGGTCGTTGTTTCTGCTGGTCCTGGTGGTGTTGCAGTTGGGAGGAGAACAGTCGCGCGTTCGAGGGCGTGACTTTCAGGGTGATTGGTTGGCAACAGAAGACAATGCTGGTTTCTTCCCTTCTACTTCGCCTTCATTGTCCCACTTGTGACTGCCAACTTTGTTTGCTCCGTCCTCCGTTCTTGACTTCATTGTTGGTGAGTTGGTGTCACGACTGGCTGCAAGCAACTGCTTGTTTCTCTCTTGTTGACAATTTGCTTGCACGACGTCAAACCTATTGCTTTCACGTGCAGGAAAATTCCGTGCTGACTGGCTGTAGGATTTCGTGATTTTTTGTGAGTGCATGTCAAAGGTCAGCACATCATCTGGAGTGTACAGTTTGTCATAAACAAGAGTGGCCCGTTCGTTTTTGTAATGATACTGTTTCATCACCCCAATTAACCCCCTTCTTCTGTCTCTCACAGTTTTGGAAAAATCTTCCGAGATTCCGAAGTTGGTACCTTTTAGTTTATAGGCGCTTCTCCTGACCCTTTCTCTGTCTTTAAAACTCAAGAATCGGACAACGATCGCCTTTCCCACTCTGTTTACTCTTTCGATGCTCACTGCCGTGTCTATCTTCAGACTGTTTTTGATCACCTGCATCACCATCCTCTCACAATCTTCCCGTGTCTCCTTTTTATCAGTCTGTGGTATGTTATGAAACACTAAGTTCTGTTGTCTATTTTCATTTTCTAAGTAGTCTAGTTTCTCTTCTTGTCTGTCAATTTTATCACCTTGTTTCTGCACTTCTTTCAGTCTGGAGTTTCTTCCGACAGCACTTGCACAGTTTCTTTGAGCATGGCGATGTCGACGTGTGCTCTGTCTATCATGTCCTCCATCCCCTGCAGTCGTGTATTCAGTGTGTCTTGTATGGACATGAAACGTTCCTCCATACACTCTCTCATCTGGCTTTGTTCTCTGATCAAGGCTCTAATGTCACTGTCCAGTTCTTCGTTGCTCACCTTGTTGCCAATGTCATTGGATCTGTTTCTTTTGGGGCTTCGGTGTGGATTATTGACACTGAGAGAGAGAGAGAGAGAGAGAGAGAGAGAGAGAGAGAGAGAGAGAGATATGACATTTTGAAACTTTCTGGAAGATGTCCAGATCTTGTACATTCCTTTGAAAGTCTGCGTACAGTTGACGTGCAGTCATTCGTGAATGATGAAATGACATAAACAGGTTGTGATCATTGAGCCTGTCAGAATGTGGCAGCGGGACTGTTTTCACGTAGGGGCTAGACGTTGAGTCAAAGAAAAATAGAAGAGGAAGAGGGAAGGGAACTGTGTTCAACTCCTGTCTGGTGCTTCCCCTCTAACAAATAGATTAATTAATGAAAAGGCAGAGTGACTGCAGATGGAACGCAAAACATGAAAGAGCAAACATAGAGTTACAGAGCAGGCAAACGAAGGAACAAAATTTGAAGAAAGAAAAAAAAAACACAATTAAACAAACAAGCAAACAAACAAAAAATAGACACAACGCATTGGATCTGTTTTTGCCTTTATAATCTTCTTCAGGCCGTAAATGCGGTAACAATTTTCTTTTCTTTCTGATTCTTTATCAAGATTTTTCTTATTCATAATAAAAAGGAGAGGGAGAGGGAGGAGAGGGAGGAGGAGAGAGAGAGAGAGAGAGAGAGAGAGAGAGAGAGAGAGAGAGAGAGAGAGAGAGAGAGAGAGAGAGATCTTTAATACTCAAGGGTGAACATTTTTGGCTGAGGCCTTGTCTTATAATCTGTTCTTGTCATGCGCACATATAACAATACTGGTAATTCAACATAACAACTCAGTAATGTAATTCTACGGTGACAAGCAGACTATTCATAAATGTAATAAGGACATGGTAGGTAGTCAAGCAAAAAGAACGCACACACACACACACACACACACACACACACACACACACACACACACACACACACACACACACACACACACACCGCATCGTCGTTTCATCTATATATTTTTTTTGTGGATGGCTTGATGTAAAAAAGCAGATTTATTGCTTATTCAATGTTCCATCTGAAAATAAAATTTTGACTTGACTTGACTTCACACACACACACACACACACACACACACACACACACACACACACACACACACACACACACACACACACACACACACACACACACACACACACACACACACACACACACACACACCAGAGACAGGCAGACCGAAGAGTACGGGCAGATACAACCTTACGCAACAAACACGGGTTCATTGTGAAAATCCACAAATATAGAGAAAAAGAATTCTTCTTCTTCTGCGTTCCCTGGTCATGCTGGTCAGACAGAAAGTCCGGTGGCTTGGGCAAAGTCAGCGGCCCGTCGGAGTGAGTCCGTCGTTCCCCACAGCTTTTCTTGGAGTTCCACTGCACTGGGCCAAATCTCACGCCGCAGGCTGTTGAACGTGGGACAGGACTGAAGTATGTGGGATGGGTTTTGTGGGCCAGTGCCACAATGGCACTCATCTGTGTGCGATATGTTCTGGGTGAAAGAGGTGGGAGAGCAACTGACAATGTCCAGTTCTTAGTCTGAAGATGGCGACTTGTTGGGCACGCTCAAGATGGTGAATGTCATCTTTCTCTACCTCCACCTGTAGTCTTTCTCTCCATGCTGTCCTGAAATGGCTGCGGATGATGGTCTTCGCTTCTCTGTGGGATACAACGTGGGCTATTTGGTCTTGTTGGCTGCCCGCCTTGGAGAGTCTGTCCGCCACTTCATTTCCTGCAATACCACAACGAGAGGGAATCCACTGCAGGATGGTGGTGTTTTCCTGCTCATGGTGCGCAGTTCCTGTATGATTTTCTGTAGGATCTGCTCTCTTTCTCTCCTCTGGAGGCTTTGAAGGACGGCTCGACAATCTGTAAGGAACACCGTGTGGGTTGGTAAGATGTCCCTTTCATTTAGTTTCTGTACAGCAGTGGAAGGGCACATCCTTCTGCTCTGTAGTTACTTGAGAAGCTACCGGTGGCTACAGGCTTGCTGATGGAACTGCCATCTGGGAACTTGATGAAAACACCGCCTCCCCCATTTCTTCTTCCAGCTTTCTCCGCATGACCATCTGTGTAGACTCGGGCCCAAGTAGTGCTTGGGTAGTCCTTGGCTAGGGCCTCAAGAGTCCGGGACTTGAGTTCTGTTTCACTGTGGTCTTCTTTGGCTCCAATGCCAAGAATATCAAGGCTGATGGGGAGAGTATCAGCTGTCCACTCTACGCAGTCTTGGAGCATTTCAGTGGGTGGTCTGCTGTTGGTAGCAATTTTCTGTACTTTTCCTGAAGCGCCTTGCTTAGATGGTTGGGGCTCTGGCGCTTAAGTCTGTTCTTTGTTGGAACATGGAGTTTGGTGTGCAGTGGATGGGATGGGAGTCTTTTCATCTTTTCATTTTGTCTTAGTTGTTTTTTCTCTCTCTCTTCGTTCGTCAACGAGTGGAGGCCTGATGTTTTTTCTCCATTGCAGCAGTGGGAGTGGTCTTCATTCCTCCTGTGATTAAGCGGAGGCCTGCATTCTGCACTCTGGTCAAGCTGTTCATGTTGGTCCTGGCAGCTGTTGACCAGGCGTTGGAAGCGTATTCCATGGGGAGTCCTACGGTGACACAGTATACTTGGGTCAAGATCTTCATGTTAGCTCCCCATTTTGTTCCAGCCAGTTTCTTCATCACAGCCATCTTTCTCACTGCTTTGCTGTGCATGGTATTGATGTACAGGGACCACGTCAGCATTCTGTCCAGCTTTTAGATAGGTTGGGATATCTTCTTGTGGAATGTCTTGGCCTTTTATCTGAAGGGTCAAAGCCTCTCTCTTGGGGAGAGTGAGAAGCAAGTGGCCTCCGTTTTGGTCCTGTTGATGGTGACCATCCACTCATTTGCCCAATCTGAGATGCAATTCATTGCTTCCTGCATTCTGTAAGCTGCTGTGTTTGTTGTGTTTGTCTGTCCATACGGCAAGGTCATCTGCATGGAACGTCCTTGAGAAATGGGTTATCAGTTGGTCAGCAATGTCATCGATGAAGACGAGGAAAAGAGTTGGTGATATGACACTACCTTGAGGAACCTCCTCCCTGATCTTCACCAGTGGGCTTGTCTGGCCTTCCAGTTTGACTCGAGCTGTTCGCTGGAACAAATAGCTGTGGATCCACCAGAACATGCTTCCGCATACGTTTTTTTTTTAGGAGCTTGAAGAGACTTTTTTCAACACTTTATCGAATGCTTTGCTTAAGTCTACAAAGACGGCAAGAGTTTTCATTTTTCTTGAAAGTCATTTTCAAGTCTTAGGTGAGGAGGGTGATTTGATCCTCAGTACTTCTGTTTTTCCTGAAACCTGACTGTATGGGCTTGATGTGGTTATTTTTCTCTAGATGGTACTGCAGGCGTCTGTTCACTATGCGCTCCAATGGTTTTCCGAGGGCAGCTTAGGAGGCTGATGGGGCGATAACTGTCCTTATTGTATGTGTCCTTTCCTTTCTTCAGTATTTGTGTCACTGTAGCTTCCTTCCAGTTTCTTGGGAAGGTCCCACCATTCCCGCTGGTTGTAGATGTCCGGGAGCCTGTTTGGTATAACAGCCGAGATGTTTGGTCATCTTGTTTTGTTATGCCGTCCTTTCCTGGGGCTTTCTTGTTCTTAAGCTGTCTGATGGCGCTATTCAGCTCAAGCATGGTGAAATCAGCTGTCATGGTAGTAGTTTGCTGATTGTTTCCTTTGCTCCTCTCTAATTTTCATCCTGATTTCAGCGTTTTTTCTCCGTGGGACAATTAGCAGACTGTCTTGTCTGAAGTTTTCTGCAGGCAAGGAGGCTGCTCTTTTCCCTGTGAAGGTCTGGCCTTTCTTTTAGTAAGGTGGTTCTTGGATTGTGCTGGAAGTCCTCGTTCAATGTCTTGGTCAGCTTCCAGAGTTTTCTGGTGTCTTTTTCCAGATTAAGTGACTGGGTCTTTTCGTACCATGACTTCTGAATTGCTTTATTCTTTTCATCATCATAGGCCGCCCTTGCCTTGTTGTAACTGATGGTGTTTTCAACTTTTGAGTTTCTCATTCCAGTAAGGTTTGTAGTCCTTCCGTCTCCTCTTGGGATGCTCTGCTTTGCTGCTTGGAGAATACTTTCTGTTACACGCTGGACATTGTTGTTAATGTCCTCTGATGTTACTCTCTCTACAGAACTTGTCTGTCAGTTCTTCAAACTTGGTCCAGTCGGCTTGCTTATAGTTCCAGCTGGGTTCTTTGCGAAAGGTGGGGAATTGCTTTGTCCAGGATAGTTTCAGGAGAACTGGTTGATGGTCACTTCCTCCTAGTTGGTCTTCGACTGTTCTGTCGCATGTTCTTTGGATGTTCTCTGTTGCTATGGCCAGATCTGGGGTGCTTGTAGTCTTCCGGGCTCGGGAGAGACATGCTGGTTTGTCATCTGGCTTGTTGATCAGGATGAGGTTGTTATCTATCATCCAGTCTTCAATCACCTCGCCTTTTTTGTCCAACTCTTGGTACCCCCCAGGATGGTGAGTGGCCGTTGAAATCGCCAACTATCAGTAAATTGTTGTCTGATAGGGGTAGAGTGTGCAACTGCAGGTCTTTGTCAGGTGGGCAATAATAGTTAATGATTATGATGTCTCTTCCTTGGAGGACAACTTTGACAGCAAGGAATTCATTGTCGCCCTCTGATCGTCCACCTTCTATCGCAGGGATGGTGTTCCTGACGAGGCTGAGAATCCCTCCCTTGGAACGGTTGGCTCTGTCATGTCGGAAGAGCTCATATCCTCTGACGGCAAAGCGATGAGCATCTGTCAGGCGAGTTTCCTGAATACAGATGATGTCCACCTTTTCCGCCCTGAGGAAATGTTGCAGCTCAGGCTTCTTTATTCGAAGGCCCTCAGCGTTCCACTGTGCAAAGACAAGTGGAGCAGCTGAAACTTCCGACTGACTTTATTGGCTAGTTGGTTTCCTCTGGTGTTGCCATCCATTCAATTCCCGGTGCGTTGTCTTTCCAGTATCAGAGGGTGGGCCCCTTTGAGGCTGAGGGCCCGGCATTGTCACCGCCTGGCGGTCCGCAGGACGAGCACCATACCATCTTATATCCGTTTGACGCATGATCATGATGGGTGTAATGCGTACGTGTCTGGTCTTCTTCTGTGCTTTGGGTGCTGGATCAGAAGGTCTACCCCCGCTGTCCTCAGCCGACACGTGCCGTCTTCAGAGTAGTTCATGGTTTGAATTCAGAATATCCTTCTCCTAGGTAAGCTGCCTACCACGGCTTATGAGTCTTTCCTGTCCATTCCTGGAGTTGTCCTCATCCGCTTTTGCGTCGTTAGGAGAAAAATCATGACTGCTCCACCGTTGAGGCTTTCTCCAGGTTTGAAGTCAGAGTTTTCCTTCTCCTAGATGGACTGCCTGCCAAGACTAACGAGCTCCATCTATCCGTGTTTGGAATCGGAGTTTTCCCTCTCCTATACGGACTGCCTGCCAAGGCTGGGGAGCTCCGTCTACCCAACCGGTCTAGTCTGCGGTTCCTCTCTCGAGAGTTTCCGAGTACTAGTTTTGCTGTCGCGCAGGTTACACTCGCCCGTGCCGCGTTAGCCATGACTTTATCATGTCCATCCTGCCCCATGTCCCAGTAGGAATATCCATAATAGCGTGGCGAGAGGTGCGACTACAGAGTTCACTCTTACGTTAGTGACTCTCCAGGGCACACTATGTAAGAAATCTTCGCAGGACAGAAAGAATAAGAAATATGAATAATATTGGAAAAAATAAAATAAAAGAAAAAAGTTTCATTTATCAACTTTTCTCTCTTCAAAAATGAATATTTCTGTCGTCGGCACACGCATTCATGCACAAAACCACGCCCACATCATCTGAGCCATTGTAACCTGATAACACAGAACGCCACACGAATCGATGGAGACACAGCAATACCGGACCTTCAGGGAGGTGGGGGGGGGGGGGGGGGGGGGACACGGGGCCCCCCATCCGGCCTCCCCCTCCAGTTTGTTTGCGTACAGCTGGTGCGTTGGGTGTCCCCTTCCAGGACACGGCTTCGGCGGCGTCAAGTGTTAGACTTGTAAATGTTTCAGCTACCGGAGCCAGTGTTAGACTTGTAAATGTTTCAGCTACCGGAGCCAGTGTTAGACTTGTAAATGTTTCAGCTACCGGAGCCAGTGTTAGACTTGTAAATGTTTCAGCTACCGGAGCCAGTGTTAGACTTGTAATGTTTTTCGCTACCGGAGCCCAACCTTAGGACGCCCCGCCAACATTTCGTCAGTCCCCCCCAGGTTTACCCGCATCAAATTCTGACCCACACACTCCTTCCTCCTCACCCCTCCCCCACCCCACCCCCACCCCCCCCCAGCCCTACGTCCCACTCAACTCCTAACAATTGCTCTGTGTTGTCTCTGTCAGCAAGAATGAAAAAAAAAAAGAAAGAAAGAAAGAAAGAAAAAAAGCTACAGAACCATTGGAAGAAAGCAGTTTTGAAGATAAATGCCAAAACTTTGAACAGCCAAGTGTAGAAAGCAACACTTCATACATACATACATACATACATACATACATACATACATACATACATACATACATACATACATACATACATACACATACATACATACATACAAACGTAACAATGCAAATGATCTTTCTCTCACTTGATCGCATAAAACAAGACCAGATCGCCGTGGGTTCAGGTGCCATCTCCCCTAACATGATCCAGCATTTTCCCAAAGGGCCTGTTGGAATATCTGAATGGTCCGAACAGACTGAAAGAAAGCAACTGTTATTCCAGTCCTAGAATGAAGAAAACCCGACCTATTTCTTTCACACTCACATTGGAAACGTTTTTGAAAGACTTATGAAAAAAAACAGACTATAACCTTTCCTTCAGTTAAACAGAGTCTTTTGTTTATGTTAGGCTGGTGTTAGGAAAGGCTGAGGATGCAACGCTGGGTACACACACACACACACACACACACACACACACACACACACACACACACACACACACACACACACACACATACCAGGAGCAGCAGCAGCACCGCCACCACCACCACCATCAACAACAACAACACACAAACAAGCAAGCAAAGCAAGCAAGCAAACGGATTGCCAAGCAAACGCCAAACAGCACAGGATTAGCACGCAGAAACGTTATCATTGATCACGGTCAACACTTACTAAAGCTGCGTACGATTTGTATAATAATGTACACAGTCAAATCCAGCAGTTCCAGATAAAACTGAGAATGGACAGCCAACACAGTATGCATGAATTTAAATGGAAAGACTCTGCAGCTCATTTATATATATATACATGTGTGTGTGTGTGTGTGTGTGTGTGTGTGTGTGTGTGTGTGTGTGTGTGTGTGTGTGTGTGTGTTATATTCAAGAAAAACAAACGCTCTCTCTCTCTCTCTCTCTCTCTCTCTCTCTCTCTCTCTCTCTCTCTCTCTCTCTCTCTCTCTCTCTCCTCTCTCTCTCTCTCTCTAACTCAAACATTGAAGTGCCCACGTATACAAGCGCAGATTAAGCGAGCTTGGTTTGCATACTGGATTCATATTGAAATATGACCTTCAGGGTTAAGCTCTCAAGCGAAAAAAAAACATATTTGCGTTGACAATGTGCAAAAGCGCTCAGGCGTGAAAATATCGTTCGGGTGGAGTCATGTTGTTTATAGCCTAGCCCACCTCCTGCATAAGTAAAAACTAAAATCTTGATCAAGTGTGACAGGAGAACTTGATTGATTGTGTCCAGTAACGCATAGATTTGGGCTCATATTTTAATGAATAATAAAATGGTGCCTTCACAAATTGGGGACGGAATTGCTGAGTTGGTAAAGTGCCGGACTCGTGATCATAGGGTTGGGGGTTCGAATCTCCACCCGGCCGTTTTGGTAAAGGGGATTTTTTTCTCTCGGAATTAACAGTGGTTCTGACCCCATTTCCCAAAAGGCCTTCGAATGAGACTATATCCCGAGGTCCAGTGTGTGAACGCAAAATAACATCTTGCACACTCGTCAAACACCAACTTTCGGAAGAGAGGATCAGTTCAGCCGTTGGTGTGGATGATACGTTTGCGCATCAAAATTTTTTTTTTTATATATATATAATTTTGCGCCTAATATGAGAAGATACGTGGTTTTTCGTTTTTCGTTTTCACTGTGTCCTAAATGTTGTTTGTTTTTGCCTGAAGAAGACCGAAGAGGTCGAAGTACATTGTGTTTTGTAGTGTACTTTGTTTGTCTGTGTCCTTGGTGGTAGCTAGCTCCTTCTCTTTCTAATTTTTTAAGGCAAGGAAAAGTCTTAACTTCTTGCATACACACACACACACACACACACACACACACACACACACACACACACACACACACACACACACACACAGAGATAGCTAGATAGATATATAGATATAGACACACACACACACACACACACACACACACACACACACACACACACACACACACACACAATGGTGTGTGTGTGTGTGTGTGTGTGTGTGTGTGTGTGTGTGTGTGTGTGTGTGTGTGTGTGAGAGAGAGAGAGAGAGAGAGTGAATGTTGTGTCGCGCGCGCGCGCGCGCGCGCGCGCGTGTGTGTGTGTGTGTGTGTGTGTGTGTGTGTGTGTGTGTGTGTGTGTGTGTGTGTGTGTGTGTGTGTGTGTGTGTGTGCGTGCGTGCGTGCGTGTGTGTGTGTGTGGGGGGGGGGGGGGGGGTGCGCGCGCGTGCGTGGACTTGTGTGTGTGTGTGTGTGTGTGTGTGTGTGTGTGTGTGTGTGTGTGTGTGTGTGTGTGTGTGTGTGTGTGTGTGTGTGTGTGACGGGGTTCAAAATTTTAGTATCTAAGAGTGGGGACCGCTCTTACCCGGGAACGGGATGAAGTATGTCGGGGTTCAAAATTACAAAATGGGATTCGAACTCATAGTAAACAAATGTAGTAGAGATTTAGAATAAGTAACCACATGTGGCGAACGGTACGGGCAAAATTGAACGCAGCACTCGTGTCCAGCGAGCTGGGGTTAATGTTACATACCATGCTATCGCGTTGCGGAGGCGAAATATAAGTAGGCTGGGATACCATTGCATACGGCACTGCGGCTGGACACTTAGGTCCACACCAGATTTGGACACGGGCCTCGCTTTGAGGTCCCAACCCCCGGCTAACAGTACCTGACCAACTGGATAAAGACATAGACCCCAGCCATCAAGAAGAAGCAGAGAGGGGGCAGCAGAGAGAGGGACAGCAGAGAGGGACAGCAGAGAGGGACAGCAGCAGAGAGGGACAGCAGAGAGGGACAGCAGAGAGGGACAGCAGAGAGGGACAAGACACAGGGGTAGGAAGAGGCCGCCGAAAGAGAGTAGGAAGACAGAGAGTTAGTGTTGTAGGACTAGGATTTAGTGAGAACAGTGTATTAATGTTGAGTACAGAGGAGAAAAATGATGACTTGTATAGAGGAAAAACAAGCTCTCCTAAGTGCAGTGGTACAGTGTAAAAGAATGACAAGTGTGAGAAGGAAAAGAAAAGTGCAAGGAACTGAGTCAATTATTGTGAATTAGGTTGATTAGGGTGTTTCTGGGACTTCGCCCCAAACCCCCCATCCAGACGGCCATCTTCACGTGACACAGACCAGTAAAGTCAGGGTAAGTTGTTTATGTTACGTTGTTTAGGATCGTGTTTCCTTTGGTGAACCTTGTGTGTGGTGACATTATTATCATCATCATCATAATTGTTACTATTATCATTATCATTATTATAATTTTAAGCATGGCCTTATTCTTCTCCTTCCTCGTTCGCCATCCCGTTAGATGAGCAGCCCGGTGTCCTCGATGAAGGCTGCCTCCACCGCAGCTCCTCCAGGGTGCCGTACGACTTGGCTTCCACTGCTGTCGGTGTTGGCCAGTACCTCTTCCTTGTCCGACCACCGGCTGCTCGGGGTGGGCCCCTTTGAGGCTTAGGGCCCGGCTCCCGACCTCCCCGGCGGGTCTCCGAAGGTCGAGCGTCACATCGAAGTTTTGTGGACTGCATCATCATGAAAGCATGAAAGCGTAGATGCGTGGTATCGTGGTTTTTATTTGCGCCAGTGGCCCGATACCTCCATCTTCAGCTGGAGTTTTCTTTCGGGGTGCCTCACCCTTAGCTCATGGCCCGTACATCCTGCTCTGTGAGCACAGGGGGATTGTTTCACCGAGGGTCCCATCCCGGGGCTAGAGGTTATAACGCGCCTCTTGACCGCATGATGAGCCCCGTTTTAGGACACATGGGATATATCAGTGAGGACAACAGTGCCACCTGTTGACCACCCCGTCCTGGTAGGAACATCGCCAACTGGTTCGGGACTGCTTATTCGGCCAGGCAAGCCTGACTTAAATCGCAGCTAACCCCCATATCATCTGAGGGCCGTTCCCCTATCCGTCACCCGGGGACCGCCGGGTTGGGGATGGTCGCCCGACTACTGACTTGGAAGCAGCCTGGTCCCGTAGCGTGGCCTTATTATCAGTGTTTTGTGAATAGTAAACTGTTGTAATTTTACCCCGACGTGTGCCTTGTCGAAGAGAAAGGAACGATCGCCCTGTCCTCTCGCTCCCCCTCACTCCCCCTCACTCCCTTCTCTTCTTCTTCTTCTCTCTCTCTCTCTCTCTCTCTCTCTCTCTCTCTCTCTAAATATATATATTTGGGTTATTGAACAGCAGAGCTGACCACTCAGACTGTTCCGTATCTTTTGATCTCCCTTGCATCCTTAATGGATCCTCAAGCATAGGCTCAAAGATTGTCCATTACATTTTATACTGTTTGCGTAATGTTTGTAGTTTTCAACAACTTTTTTCCTCTCCACACTTTCGTTTTGTTTAATTCTACTACCTTTCGCTGGCTGCTTTGGGGGTGCTGTTGGATTCTTTTTCGAACCCTTGGCGGTCGGAACACCACAGAATTATGGACTGTGGTGTCTTTCTATCTGACGCCAAGAGCACAGACACAATCAGCCGTGTCTCCTGATGAGTCCGATCCAGCGGGCGATAAGGCCTCGGAGCAGGCGATAAATAAAGGCCTCGGAGGCAGGCGATAAATATAGATCTGTCTTCGAGAGGGATTGCGATAGCTCATAAGGCCTCGGAGCAGGCGATAAATAAGGCCTCGGAGCAGGCGATAAATATAGATCTGTCTTCGAGAGGGATTGCGATAGTTTCCTCATGCAGCTAGTGAAGGGTTATCATATTTATGATATACGTTTTCCCGTTTCCTCATGCAGCTAGTGAAGGGTTTTCATATTTATGATGTACGTTTTCCCATTTACTTCAATTTTTTTTTTCTCTCTCTCAATTTCAAATCTTTGCCAAATCATGACTATAATGATGGAAGAATTGTTAACCTGCACTTGTTTTCCCCCACTACTTAAATGTTCAGCATATATATATATATATATCTCCTCCTTCTCTCTCTTTCACCCACCCTCCCTCTAACCATCATGGACAATTGTGCCTCCCCCTCATCATCTCTCCCTTTACTCTTTCTATCTCTCTGCTTTCTCTAAAACCTGTCGCCGGTGGCGCTGGCTGTCTTTAATCATCCCCACAGACGGGCCCCGGTGATATATATATATATGTGTGTGTGTGTCCATAGCCCCATCCATCGAGAGAGAGCGTGTGCGTATGTGTGATCTCAAATGGCAGTTGCTGCTTACATATCTGCATTAGTTAAAGAATCTCCAGTAATATCTAAGAATTTCCTTTGAAGACCCATTCGTACACTGAAAATGCTATAAATGTCATATGATATTGACTTTAAAGTTCTCCTCTGGTTTTCAAATCACTGAATAATCTGGCTTCCTCCTACCTCTCTGACCTCCTCCATCTCTATGTTCCGTCTCGCAACTTACGCTCATCCACCGATTCTCGTCTGCTTCGGCTTCCTCCGCTCGCCTGAAAACTTCAGGCCAACGATCTTTCTCTTACCAGGCACCTGCTCTATGGAATAGTCTCCCTTCTTCTCTGCATAACACGGACTCTGCAGAGACTTTAAAAACCTCCCTAAACGCATATCTTTTTCCTTGCACTGGTTAATGATATCCACTTACCACTGTTCGCGTGTTTGATGGTGTTGAACGCACTCGTGTGTGTCTGTCTGCGTGTGTGAGTTTTTCGGCGGGGTGTGTGCGTGCGCACGCATATGTGTGCGTGTGTGTGTCTGTGCGCGCGCGCGCACGCTTTAAATTAGAATTCTAATCTTATCATGCTTTTCTGTAATATGCGCTTTGGGCTCTCGCGAGGTAAAGCGCTCTATAAATATCCTTTTACATTACATTACATTACATTACATTACATTAACTGTAACGACATGCAAAAAGATTTTTAAAAAAAAAAAAAAAAAAAACACGCGACGGAAAGGCTCAGACCCATCACAGATAATACAATCATCTTCAAACCTATACAGACGGATTAGTAAAAAAGACAACGGAACTGTAGGTAAACTCTCAGTAATCCCTGCACTGAAAGTTGATACATCGTATTTTCCTGGGAACCTATGGTCCATCGTTATGCTGAATTGTCAGCAGTTTGAAAAGCTCTAGACTGTAAAGGTTTACCTTCCACACAATACCAGAATTGTACTTTTTTTTGTTGTTGTTTTTCTTGAAGCAAAATATGTTTTGAGGTTTACCTTCTGCACACAATATCACAATTGTACTTTTTTTTTTTTGTTGTTGTTCTTGAACCGAAATATGCTTTGAGTGCCCTGTGATTGTTTGATATGGATTCCAGACCTGACATAATCATTGAAAATATGTCATCTTATTGATTGTATAAGAATGAAAGATGCAGACGTCAGCTTTGGTCGAGTAAGGTAAGGTAAGGTAAGGTAAGGTAAGGTAAGGTAAGGTAAGGTAAGGTAAGGTAAGGTAAGGTAAGGTAAGGTAAGGTAAGGTGGTTTATATAGCCCAGCCGACGCAAAGGGTCATATTAGGGCTGTAACCGCGTCGAAGTCAACTCACAAGTTCATTAATTCACACAACCCTTTGAAATACATCTTCTCTAAAAACACACCCGAAATGTTGTTAAAAATCTTTCCTCTGTAAAATCTCAGATCAGATGAAAAACTGTTAAAAAGAAAGGTAATCTCTTTCAAAAAATTCAAAGATCACATCAGGTGGAACATCTCTGCATTTTGGTGGGTAACTTCGCGTCTTGGATTGCATGGTGACGAGCTAGCAGACAGAACAGCAAAAATTGGTGGAGAAAAAAAAAAATTCACAGAACTCAACACAACAACATGTCAGTGCTTCAGCATGAAGTTTATCATTCACTGGAGTGAGCCTGTTTGGCCAGGTTGCATGGAAATGGATGCACTGTGCCTCAGAAAAAGATCGTCTTTCTTGTGGAGTTTATAGTACACAAACTGTGTTGTTCAAGATTTATTACTTGCCTAGTCTGTTTTGATTTTTTTTTTTTTTTTAATTTATTCATTCATTTACTTATTCTTTTAATTTCTTTTCTTATTTTTTTGTGTCTTCCGTTTGGTGTTTTCAATTAAACAAAAATACCGCAAAAATGTCAGCAATAGGCCTACATTACGCCAATTAAGAAAGCTCAAGAATATCTACAACAACAATTTTCCAGGACAAAGGTTGTTAAGAAGAAAGGACTCAGAGCATTTTCTTCTGTTTGAGGAGGCCGCTTGGTCTCCTGTCCACAGCCCCATCATCCC
>JADBJO010000404.1:235000-250000 GCA_016801955.1 Conus betulinus
TTTGAAAAAATAAACTTAGAAAAAGTTTTATAGAAGAAAAAAAAAAACACCCGAAGGTGCTGGGGAGGACCCAGAGAAGCACTGTCTTCACCTGCCTTTAGAGCAGTCCTGTACCACCCTTGGAGGCCTGCGCTGTGTTGACGATGGGTACAGGCACGCGCAGGACACTCCATTAAGATATCAAGGGACATAACTGCTCCAGAACAGAGGTAAATCAGACTACAGGATGCAACTCATAACAGCCTTAAAGTAGCAGCCCCCCATGGGCGTACCAGCCAGTATTTCATGACTGCAGAGCCCACCGGCGAAAAACACTACCCTCCAGCTGTCGAGCACACCCCACAGACCCATAAAGTTAGAAAAAGTTTTATATTAACTGGTAAATGCTTTAGAAACGAAACGAAACGAAACGAAATTTTATTTTACCAGGGATAATAGGATAAGTATATAAATACTTTTTTCCACCCAGTCCTGGGGACACATACACACACTCAAATATGTACAGAATAACCAATTAATTAATTCGCTATATACAACTGAAGTCAATATCATTGACAAAATATGAGAACTAACAATACTATAAATGCATCGGGGGGGGGGGGGGGAGGTTGGAAAAGGGAGGGGGAAGGCAGAGAGGGAAAGTGGAGAATAAAGGGGGAGGACTTGGGATGGGGAAATGGAGGGCGAGGGGGGTAAGTGAAGCAGGGAAGTTATGGAGGGAGGCATCGATGTATGGTAAATATAGTGCCGTTTACCTCCTCTCCACTTTTACACACACACACACACACATATTCATAAAGTAATTAAGGCATAGACGAATACAAGTATATACTTTTAGATAATTGTAACCTTCTATTCACATTTGAAATAAGCATGAAATGATTTAGTTTATGAATAAGGATTTATGCAAGAGTTGTTTAAAATGATACAATGTTTTGGATAAGGAATTTTTTATAGGCTGTCTTGAAAGAATTAATGCTCCCCTTTTCTTTAATGTTTATTGGTAGGGAATTCCAAAGTGTTCCGCCGGAGTAGATAAGACTAGTTTTGAAAAGATCGGTTCTTGGTCGACGGATAAGTATATTGTTAGTGTAACGTGACTGATTGAGAGGAAATTTAGCGGTTAAAGTAGGAGGTGCGTAACCGTTCATAATTCTGTACATCATTATTGCTTTGTTGTATTGAAGTTGGAGTGACAAAGGAAGAATATTAGTTTGATATAGTCGTGAGGGGTTAATGAAGATGATTTAGAAGTATAGCCTTGAGGGCTCGTTTATTGACCCTGGCTAGAGGTTTCAGTGAATTAGCACTACACGAATCATAAAGAGTAGAGGCATAATCAATAAATGATTGAATATATGCATGGTAAAAGTGCTTACGTGCGTTTATATCAAGAAATTTTTTTTTTTTTTCAGCTGGAATACTTTTTGCGACACGCGTTTGCTTAAACAAGTAATATGGGGTGCCCAGGTGAGATTATGATCTAAGGTGATTCCCAGAACTTTATGGGTACTGACTTCTTCAAGCTGGTTTACACCTATGTATATAGAGGGCATTACAGAAGTTATGTTTTGTCTTTTTTTGCCGCGACGTTATAATCATATACTTAGTTTTCTTTTCATTTAAAGACATGTGATTGAGTTTAGTCCAAGTAACTAACTGGTCAACATTCTCTTGCATTTTAACGGATAACTGATGGAGGTTAGAGTGGTTAGAATGGACAGACGTGTCATCCGCGAACAGCTCGCAGGAACCTTCTATGTGTAAGGGTAGATCGTTTACGTACAGTACAAGATGCAGAAAGCTAAAAAGAATCAAACACCCGATGAAAAGAAACTCCGTTCGCAAACGACAAAAAGGGGGGTGGGGTGGGAGGTGAGGGTCGCATGTTTACTTGTAAAGGGAACAGCTTAAGCGTGTTTCCTCAACCCCATATCGTAGTTTCTTTCTTCATCTCCGAACTTCTCGTTCTTACATCTGTGTGTAGGCTAGCAGCGTGTGTGTTGTGTGTGTGTGTGTGTGTGTGAATCCTCACACATATTACACATTTCACACACAAGATCCGTTCTGATAAAACGTTAGCAAAAGCGAAAAGAGAGACCACGACTCCCCATGGACCTATCCAGGGGTAGGACCTTAAGAGCCTCTGACTGATAGGACGCTAATCTCACCAACCGAGAGAAAAGGGAACGCAGAAGGGAAATGGGGAGTGAGGGGGGTGGGGGTGGTTTAGGAGGGAGTATAAAGTCCAACACAGTCAATGCCTGTCAAAAACCAGCAGTGAATCTACGTAAATTACTGGCGCCAGCTGTGAGTGGGATAGGAAAAAAGGTGGTGGTGGGGGCGGGGGTGGGGGGGTGATGGGAGGAGCGGTGGGGGTGTACATACGTGACTGTCAGCACATCAGTCCCAGTGAGGACGGATAATGAAGTGAGGGGAGGAGGGGAGGGGGGGGGGGGGAAGATGGGGAACAAAAGGAAATATGGAGGGGTAAACGGGGATGGGGGTAGGGAGACTGAGGGGATTCGGGAAGCCCTGTACGTGCTTAAACCCCTTTTAACCAGCCCCCTTGCTGCCGACGACTGATGAGTACTCTGGCCCTCGTTGGACGCTGTAGGTTCCTTTGGAGATCGCTCTGAGCGTATGGATGAAGTGATCACCTTCCATTTGTCTTGTCTCGTTTCCCATGGCACAGCGTCACTGACATGAACCAGTCACGTCTTTGAAGTCTGCGTCTCTCCAAATCCATGCATGGCAACCCGCATTTAAGGAGGGTCAGTAGTCAAGGGGTTAAATGTAAAGGAGGGTTTCTCTGCTGCGTAACGATTCAAAGGCAACGTTGGTGTGCACACGGAACTAGTTTTTAAAAAAAGCTGTGAGGTTCCTTAGTGCTTTCTTTTCGCGTGGATATTTCGATCTGTAAGCTGACCCTCTATGATGAAGTCAGTCAAACGTGACGTCAACTGGCCCTCTGCTATGATGTGAGTCAAACGTCACATGTTGTATCAGATGTTGTATCCAGTGGCCCTTTGCTCCAATCCGTATGTAGAAGAACTCTCAGAATGTTAACTGCTTTCTCACAAAAAGTTTTCAAGGGCTGGTATATGCCTTTTTTAAGTTCAGTTTTTGATTGAAGATAACTCTCATAAATTTGGCTCCCTTTAGAAAGTGGACACACTGAGTTTTGATGTCTGAAAAAAGTAACCCATTTTTCCTTGGCCCAGTCTTAGATCTGATCCACGCGACGTTGTAGTCGTCATTGTATGCCGGCATAGGTGGTTCCAACTTCGTCGAGTGCAAAGTCATCAACAAACAGAGACGACTCAGGAACCAAAGACCCTGGAATACAGAATTCACAGTCTCATTTTCATGCTGAAGTCAGCGGAAGAACTGATACTCCCCTGGGGTATAGCCAACTCACGCTCGTGGATGTCAGACAGCGTGGTGCCAGTACAGACTTAGAACTGCCAGTCAGTGGAAAGTTTACGGTGAAAAGAGAGAGATGACTTTGAAGACCAAGATTATGAAGACTGACGGGAACTCCAGATTTCTACGCGGTGTCGTCAACCTTCTGCAGGTTAAAAAAAAAAAAAAAAAAAAAAAAACATAGCAATCACATGGTCTTTGTTACTGAAGGCATTGCAGGTTTTAATCTCAAAACGGACTAAACTGTGAACGGTAGAATGGTACTTTCAGAAATCGCACTATCTTGTTTGGCCCAAAGGTCATCGGTGTCCAGCTTCCACATCAGACGTGAGCTGACCATTATTTCCATGAATTTGCAATGGTAGCTGGTCAGAGCTATTGAGCGGTAAGTAAAGGGTTAGTTGAGTCTTTGGGGTTTGGGAATGAAAACGATGGGGGCTTTCCGCAGGAGGGCGGAAAATAAGCTATAGTTCAGCTATGATTGTATGCTTTTAGAAGAGCCTGGAGACAACTATCCGGTAAATGTTTCAGAAGTTGGTAAGAGTGCCATCAAGACCACGTGCACAAGCTCTGCAAGTTTGCAAAGCTGATTTTAGTTCAGTAAGTAAAAATGGCAGATTGTGAACTTAAGTACTGTCTACTGGAAGCCAAACAGATTATCAAGAGCTTGTTTGTCGGTAACCAGAGTATCTGCAAGTTTCAGACGACGAATGGAAGGGTTCGTGTTCTTGCATTTGATTTTCTTGACAATTTTCTAGACTTCTCTCGATCTGACCGTTTGTGAATGGCCATATTGTGAACATTGATCACTCCCTGTGGCCCTAATTCACTCTTGATCTCTGCCCACAAAAAGTGTTTAAGGTCAAGACATATGATGTCGCCTTTCTACGAGTCGAAGTGCTTGTATAAGAACATCCTGGTTCCTCTGTCAACCAACTTCGTAGCGCTCCAAAGCTATTCTGACTGTCGTTCTGACTGCCCTTCGACGAGAGCAGTGTCATTTTGACGCCTTTTGGTGAACTTAGAGTCTCCTGCAATACCTTGGTATCTGATCTGAACAGCAGATGAGCTTAGACCAGACGAAGGTTTTCCTCCTCATTTCCTTCTACCACCAACCCAGAAGGCTCCAAATCTGTCTTTTTTTCTTGTTTCTCTATCTGAGTCGCTGTCAAGGTCAGAATCCTAGGACTGTGTAGTTTTTCATGTACGTTTTATTTTTTGGGGGGGGGGGGGGGGGGGGGTTGGGGGGGGGAAGAGGCATTTTTTTTTTTTTTTACTTCATAACTCCCTCACCCACCCACCATGGAGTTCAACTATGGGGCCAGGGTCAAGAAATTAAAGTCTTCATCCCTCCCAGGGTTCGGGAGAGGTAAACGACAATTAGAAGCTAACACTGTCCCCTCTGATCATGCCCAGCTCCTGAAGCACTACAGGGGTAACTGCCTGGCTTGATGCACCCCCCAAGCTGATTGATACGCAGGACTTCCTGTCTAGGACAGGTTCGAGTCAAAGAGATGTGTCGAAAGCATCTGCGGTCTCAATGACAAGGATCTCTTTCCACTCCATGATAAGCTGCACAACATGGCAATCACGGCAGGTCTAAAGAAGACCACAGAGAAAAGAAGAATGTGGAAAAGAAGAGAAATGTGGAAGAATGTGGAAAAGAAGAATGTGGAAAAGAAGACTGGAAGAGAAAGACTGTGAAGATGTGGAAAAAAGGTCAGCTATGAAAGGCAGAGGACAAAACAGCCTGCATGACATGGGAGTCCCTGAAAGGAGCCTCAACTCCCATCCCGTTGTGCTGAAAGGAGCCTCAAAGCCGGTCAGCAACTTGGCTATACATGCCTAGCAGCATTTATAAAATTAGTGTTTCATCCAAATAGTCATACCCCTGTCAGCAAAGCCTTGGGGAATCACAGGACAACACAAGCAGTCATACCCCTGTCAGCAAAGCCTTGGGGAATCACAGGACACACACAAGTAGTCATACCCCTGTCAGCAAAGCCTTGGGGAATCACAGGACACACACAAGCAGTCATACCCCTGTCAGCAAAGCCTTGGAGATCACAGGACGACACAAGTAGTCATACCCCTGTCAGCAAAGCCTTGGGGAATCACAGGACAACACAAGTAGTCATACCCCTGTCAGCAAAGCCTTGGGGATCACAGGACGACACAAGTAGTCATACCCCTGTCAGCAAAGCCTTGGGGAATCACAGGACAACACAAGTAGTCATACCCCTGTCAGCAACGCCTTGGGGAGATCACAGGACAACACAAGCAGTCATACCCCTGTCAGCAAAACCTTGGGGATCACAGGACGACACAAGTAGTCATACCCCTGTCAGCAAAGCCTTGGGGAATCACAGGACAACACAAGTAGTCATACCCCTGTCAGCAAAGCCTTGGAGATCACAGGACGACACAAGTAGTCATACCCCTGTCAGCAAAGCCTTGGGATCACAGGACGACACAAGTAGTCATACCCCTGTCAGCAAAGCTGGGGATCACAGGGGTAGTCATCTATCAGCAGCCTTGGAGACACACGAGTCATACCCCTGTCAGCAAAGCCTTGGAGATCACAGGACGACACGAGTAGTCATACCCCTGTCAGCAAAGCCTTGGAGATCACAAGTACGACACAAGTAGTCATACCCCTGTCAGCAAAGCCTTGGGGATCACAGGACAACACAAGTAGTCATACCCCTGTCAGCAAAGCCTTGGGATCACAGGACGACACAAGTAGTCATACCCCTGTCAGCAAAGCCTTGGGGGATCACAGGACGACACAAGTAGTCATACCCCTGTCAGCAAAGCCTTGGCGATCACAGGACGACACAAGTAGTCATACCTCTGTCAGCAAAGCCTTGGGGATCACAGACGACGACACAAGCCCACCAACACGGCAAGACACAAGCCCAGCATCCCCCGTAGGGTGAAGGGCGTCCTGTGTCACGTCAGAATTGACCCTCCGCCATGACGTGACGTCAACTAACTCTCTGCTGTGACGAGAGTCCAATGTGGCGTCAGCCAACTCTCTGCCGTAAAGTGACTCCAACAGGACGTCATCGAAGTCTCTGCCGTGAAGGTAGTCCAATGTAACGTCATCTTACTCCGTGCCATGAAGTAATTGCAATGTAACGTCATCTAACTCTCTGCTATTAATTGATTCCAATTTTACGTCAACTAAATCTCTGTCGTGAAGTGACCCCCAATGTGACGTCATCTAACTCTCTGCTATTGATTGACTCCCATGTGACGTCAACTAATTCTCTGCCATGAGATGATTCCAATGTGACGTCATCTAACTCTCTGCTATTAAATTGGAAATGAAATGAGGCAGGGAACAGTAAACAATAAACAATAAACAAGTGGGGTAGTCTTTGCTCCCATAAGGAAACCTAACACAAAGTAACTTGTATTCAAGACTGGCACAGTTTTTAAACTTGACAGACAAATACAAAGACGAACAATCTAATAGTGGGGGAAAACAAGCGCAGGCCAACAACTAACTTGTCTTCATAGTAATGACTTGGCAAAACTTTGAACTTAAGGAGGGCGGAGGGGGGGGGGGGGGGGGGGGGCGGCAGGAGGTTGAAGATGTAAAAACTGGGAACATGAAATTAAGAAAATATGAAAACTCTTCACTGGCTGCATAAGTGAAGTATCGCAATCCCTTTTAAAGAATTATATCTGCCTTTAAAAAGGATTGCGATGCTTCCCTTATGCAGCCAGTGAAGAGTTTTCATATTTTCTTAATTTCATGTTCCCAGTTTTTACATCTTCAACCTCCTGCCGCCCCCCCCCCCCCCCCCCCCCCCCCTCCGCCCTCCTTAAGTTCAAAGTTTTGCCAAGTCATTACTATGAAGACAAGTTAGTTGTTGGCCTGCGCTTGTTTTCCCCCACTATTAGATTGTTCGTCTTTGTATTTGTCTGACTTTTATTCAGTTTGAAAAGGCTGTGCCAGTCTTGAATACAAGTTACTTTGTGTATATTGGAAATGAAATGAGGTAGGGAACAGCAAACAATAAACAGTAAACAAGTGGGGTAGTCTTTGCTCCCATAAGGAAACCTAACACAGAGTAACTTTTATTCAAGACTGGCACCGCCTTTTAAACTTGAATTTAGTTACTCTGTGTTAGGTTTCCTTATGGGAGCAAAGACTACCCCACTTGTTTACTGTTTACTTTGTGTTAGGTTTCCTTATGGGAGCAAAGACTACCCCACTTGTTTACTGTTTATTTCTCTGCTATTAATTGACTCCAGTGTATCGTCAACTAACTCTCTGCCGTGAAGTGACTCCAGTGAGACGCCATCTAGCTCTCTGCTATTAATTGACTCCAATGTGACGTCATATAATTCTCTGCCATGGACAGAGTCCAACGTGACGTGAATTAACTCTCTGCCATGAACTGACTCCAGTGTGATGTCAACTAACTCTCTCCCGTGAAGAGAATGCAATGTGACGTCAAGTGACCCGTCGCCATGAAGTATTACCGAGGTGACGTCAACTGACCTTCTGCCGTGAAGGTAGTCTAAGAACGCGTTGACTGACTCTTTAACTTTGAAGTCTGTCCGCCACCCTCACCACCCCTCAGGCTCCCGCCCATTCTCCCTTCCATCCACCCCAACCCCTCCCCCCCACTCTTTTTATTTTATTCCTTTTAGAATAGGGCCTGTAGATAGGTTGTATTTGGTTCAGGCGGTACACGTCTTCTAAGTCCCTTCCTAGAACGTCACAGAGAGAGAGAGAGAGAGAGAGAGAGAGAGAGAGAGAGAGAGAGAGAGAGGGCGGAGTGAGGTGGGGTGATTGTGGTGAGTGTGGGGGTGGGCATGGGAAGGACAGAGCAATCCTGCGCTAGCCTAACGTGTTTGTGCAGGGCACACACACACCACACACACACACACACACACACACACACACACAACACACAACAACACAACACACACACACACACACACACACACACACACACACACACACACACACACACACACACACACACACACACACACACACACAACACAACACAACACAACACACACACACACACACACACACACACACACAACACAACACAACACACATCGGTCCCCAGGCCCTCCCTTCACGCTTCCATCCCCTTCCGTCCTCTTCTTTTCCTTTCCACCCTCACTTGCTTTCTCTTCTCCCGGCTAAAAAAAAAATGCAGTCTCTGCAGGTGGTTCGATGACGTGGACAACGATCCATGCAAAGTGCAACGTGGCCTATTGACGGCAGGATAAATAGCGAGGTCCGAGACTCAGCCGGTGGCTCCTGAAGACACGAGACCGTCAACTTGCAGGAGGCTTTCTGCGGCTGCTGATTCTTTTGTCTTTGCGCACTCCGCTTATCCTCTTGTGACCTTGTTCACCGCGTGGTTAGAGCTTTCTCTGTCTCTGTCTCTGTCTGTCTCTCTCTGTATGTGTCTGTCTGTCTGTCTGTCTGTCTGTCTGTCTCTCTCTCTCTCTCTCTCTCTCTCTCTCTCTCTCTCTCTCTCTCTCTCTCTCTCTTAATAACGTATTGGTGATGGCGCAATGTTTTCTAGCCCCTGCCGTTTTGTTTTTAAAACCACCATTCTGCAGAACAATCTTTTGTCATTTAACCTTTAAGAAAGCGTTAATTATCTAGGGTAACTTACAGCTGCGCGTATTTCAGTTTTTCTGTAAACATAGATGTTGTGCGGGAGGAGACTTGACTACGACTGCAAAGCTAATCCTTTTTGTTTGTTTGTCGACATTTCTGATGAAAACGTGGTACACGCACGCGATCATACACAATGATACACGATAACTGTTCAAATCATCATCAGATTATTGCTATGTTTAGAAAAATTTATCTCTATATCGCGTACTCGATTGAGAGAGAGAGAGAGAGAGAGAGAGAGAGAGAGAGAGAGAGAGAGAGAGAGAGAGAGAGAGAGAGAGAGATTTCGTTATCTTCATGCCAACACGCATGTTCATGGATTTTTTGTTTTTTTCTGAACCTTTTTTTTCTTGCTTCGCAAGAACAAAACAAAAACCTCGGGGTGGAAAACTGTGTTTCAGGATATAATACCATGACACAAGCTTAACGAAGAAAAATAAGTAAAGGACATGAAAAGCATGTCAGAAATGAAATGAAATCTCTTGTTACATTTCACAAACGAGTTCGAAATGTAATTATGAATGTTTGAAATGTTTTGAAAACCCCTTGTTAGATTACGCGAAATGCACCCGAAAATGAATATAAAACATTGGAAATGTGCTGAAATATCTTGGTGTGTTATACAAACGCGTTCGAATTTAAATTGAAATAGGTTTATGAATGTACTGAATGTTCGAGGATGAACGGTAGATTGCAGGAAATGTATTGAAACCTTTTACTTTCACATAAAACTGCACGAAGGTGTTTAGAAATAACGTTGGAAATGTAATTAAACCTCTTGTAACTACACAGAATGTATACAAAAATGTAAGGAAAAATGCAGAAAAGTATTGAAACCTCTTGTTAGATCACATAAAGCCCTAAAAGAAAAACGACAAACGTCTACCAAGGTGTATAGACTAATTTGGAATGGTATTGAAACCTGTTGCCAGATTACACAAACGCGGAGAAAGATGTTACGTGAACAATCAAAATGCAATGAAACCTCTTTTCACATTACAATACACTATACACACACACACACACACACACACACACCACACACACACACGCACGCACACACACACACACACACACGCACGCACGCACGCACGCACGCACGCACGCACAAACACACACACACACACACACACACACACACACACACACACACACACACACACACACATCACACACACTCACACACACACACACAAACACACGCTAGAAAAGAGAGAGAGAGAGAGAGAGAGAGAGAGAGAGAGAGAGAGATAGAGAGAGAGAGAGAGAGAGAAAGAGAAAGAGAGTACAACCACAAACAAATACCGAAACGTACTCAGAAATCTTGAACATGTGTCCCGACCTCTTGTTAAAAAACAGAAATGCTTAACTTAGGCCTACTAACGTCACGGTATACAGACGATTGTAGGAAATACATTGAAACCTCTTCTCAGATTACACAAACGTGTAGGCAGCGGTAGAGTGCAATATCTAAAAAAAAAAAAAAAATATTGACATATCTGGTAAAGGAGTACACAAACACGCGACGAAACGTTTTTTTTTTTTTTTTAAAAAATGCTGGAAATGTACTGACACGTCTTTTTATGTATCACACAACACGCACAAAGATGTGCAGAAGTTGGCTGGAACTATATTTAAATCTCTCAAAGAAATTTTTACAAAAGTGCGCACGAAGATGTGTGTATAGATATGTTGGAAAGTTACTGAAACAATAGTCACATAACATTTACGCAAGTAACAGAAAAGCCACAAAGACATCAGCGCACGTAATAGAAATTCCACAAAAGCATACCAAGATGTATAAAAGAATATCAGAAATATTTTGAAGCCTTTCTTAAACTACGAAAACGGACACACAAAATGACAGAAGAATGTTGGGAATGCTTAGAAACACCTCTATATTGTTACACAAATACACACGGCGCGCTGCATGAAAAGCACGCTGAAAATATGTTGAAACCTTGTAAAGATTTATGTGTGTGTGCATGAAAAATTATGTATAAGGTTGGAAACAGGATCAAACTATTTTGTTAAATGACTTAATTACACATGAAAGTATAAAGAAGAGTGCTCTAAGTCTTTTGAAATATTCTAAAAAGGACATGCATATGCGCTGGAAGATGGGCACATGAACGTTGAAAGTATATTCAAATCTCTTGCTCAAAATTACACATACTCACGTGACAATGTGTAGAAGAATTCCGGAAGGTCTTGAAGCCTCTTTTCATAAATGACACAGTATCCGTAAAGATGTGTATACGAATGTGGCAAATGTATACTGAAGAACTTGCTGAACAAACATACGTGCGCAAAGAAGAAGAAGAAGAAGAAGAAGAAGAAGAAGAAGAAGAGAGAGAGAGAGAGAGAGAGAGAGAGAGAGAGAGAGAGAGAGAGAGAGAGAGAGAGACCCCCCTCACCTCCCGAGCACTGACCATTAGATACAAAAGAAGGCTGGAAATGTATTGACACATCTTGTTACAGACGACACTAACGCACACCCAGAGAAGAGAAGAATGCTGAATATGAATTCGAAGCATCTTGTTATGGAGTAAGCTACCCAAGCGCGCATGAATATGCGAAGGAGAATGTTGGATATGAACTGAAACCGATTTTTAAATATCGTACACACTCACTTACTTAAACTTCAGCCAGCCGCCAAGATATTGTTGAGAACACCTTTTTGAAGCAAACAGTCCCAATAAATGTATTCTACAATTTTTTAAACCGAGAACAGCGTTTGCGACATGCCGCAAAATGGAACAACCATTTCAAGATTCGCGTCGTTTTTTTCGGGTCGCAGTGCAATTTTCAGTTTTTTGTGTTTATCTAAAATGAACGGCATAGCAACTTTTACTCACGAGACAGAAGCAGCCAGGAGAAGAAACAGAAGCAAGAAGAGGTCGGTGGAAGATTTAACGAGTCTAGACATGTCAGTCTCATGTGCATTAAATTGCCGCATGAAGGTGTCGTCTGCTTTTTTTCTCCCCCGACCGGTGGGGGTAGCGTTTGTTGTTATTCATCGAAATTTTGCTTGGGACGATAATGCTAATGTCAGTTTACTGTGGGCCTGGGTGGAAACGAACAGAACGCATTCAGAATATTGGAAACATCCTTTTAAATCTGGGATGACTTGCTTATACTTGTATGCCTTAGGGGAGGCGTTTTTTTTTTTCAAATCTCTGACGAAGAAGCTGCTATATTCTTAATAAATATAACGTTTCATCTCATCGTTTAATCAAGTTTCGCATGTATGCTTATTTTCTGTCATGCAGAGCCCGTTCTTACTTTACGCTTATCGTTGTCAGGATTTGGTAGTACCTAGTTATGTTGGTTTTTTTTTTTTTTTGTTTTCTTCTTCTTCTTCTTCTTTTTTTTTTTTTTTAGATTTTGTCAACGTTGAAATTTGGTAGGCTGCATTGGACATAATCTGGGGAAGAAAATCTATGTTTGGCCACTAGCGGAGGGAAAATCGTACACTTGGTCATAACCTAGCGGAAAGAGGGTGTGGGTGGGTAGGGACTGGTACACTTTTGATAACCATGGGAAAAATCGTACATCTGGTCATGGGGGGGGGGGGGGGGGGGGGGGGGGGGGGGGGGGGGGGGGGGGGTACATTTGGTCATAACCTGGAGGAAAATCGAACTTTTTGGTCATAACTCTGGGGGAGGAAGCACGCACATTTGGTCATAACCTGGGGGGGGGGGGGGGGGGGTACATTTTGACATAATCTGGGAACAAATCGCACGTTAGCGCTTTTTTTCCCAGCACGTATGGTGTGTAAATGTTAATTTTAACTTAACTGATTGTGCCCAAGTTTTCGTCAGTGAGGTGACTGTGTCAGCCTGAGTCAGTGGGTAACTGTCATCGTTTACCTCAGTGGGTGGTTGTGACCAGGTTGGTATTGACGGGGGACTGTGTAAGTTTCCGTAGATGGTGACCGTGGAAGTGTGGGCTTGTAAGTTTCACTGAAAAGCAGACGACACAATTTCCCCTACCCTCCACCCCTGCCCGCTAGATAACAGAAAGTTTTTTGTGAGTCAGTACATCAGTCTTTCAGTGAATTGTATCAATTAGCTAAGCAGGACGTCCGGACACACTAGTCTTCTGCTCAGGTACAGTGATCTCTTGATTCAAAGCATTCCAAAGACAGCAAAAAGTGGTTCCGTCTCGGGCAATATTGTAAGGGCACCATGCGTTACTACAATGTGAAAATCTCGCTTCGTGTTTCATGTGGACAGATCATTGTGTGCACTGTCATGTGCGTGTAAGCTTACTAATTTTGGGAGAGCTGGGTTTGCAGACGAACAGTGCTGCGATGTGTAAATTATCACATCCCCCTCTCTTCGGACTTCACAGAATAAAATGAGGTATTCATCTGATTCTGCTCAGGTGCGGATTGGTCCCACGACACACGGCAGCCATGTCTGGCGGCGCTTCCTGCTGGGTCTGTCTGGCAGTAACCCTGCTCGGCGTGCTCACTCCAGGGGTCAAGGCCAAGCCCAAGGAACTGCTAGGTATGGGCGCTGCTGTGGGCAAAGGGGAGTGCGGGTATCAAAAGAAGCCTGCGTAGGCGATCAGGCAGTCCGCGACTGCCCATCTGTTTGTCTGTCTGTCTGTCTGTCTGTCTCTGTCTGTCTGTCTGTCTCTCTCTCTCTCTCTCTCTCTCTCTCTCTCTCTCTCTCTCTCTCTCTCCTCTCTCTCTCTCTCTCTCTCTCTCCTCTCCTGTCCTCTCCCCCCCCTCTCTTTCTGCATTCGTCTCTCTCCTTTGATAACCAAAAGGAGGATCGCTTGTCTGTATGTCTGTGTCTGTGCAGAGTTTTTACTTGTACATAATGAATTATTTATTCTTGTTTGTTGATTTAATGTTATTTTCCCCCCCCCCCCCCCCCCCAGTTCTTTAAATTCACCTGTGTATCGATGTTAATAATGGAGAAACAACGCAACTGCATTTTTATGTATTTTTGAAGATATGTATGTTTGCTAAAAGTTTTGTAAGCTTTAGGTCGCTAGTCATGCATAGTTAGTCCCTAAACGGTGCAAGGGCCGGATGAAAGAAGCAAATAGTTGCTTATCTATACCCTTGTAAATAAAGAAATCATCATCATCACATCATCACCATCATCATCCTCTCTCTCTCTCTCTCTCTCGTCCCTCTCTCTCTCTCCTCTCTCCTCTCTCCTATCTCTCTCTCTCTCTCTCCCCTCCTACTTCCCCTCCCTCCCCCCCTCTGTGTGTGCTGCTCATTGCTTTTTGTCTTCAACCTCCTAAATGCAACTGTCTAATTTGTACTTTTTTGCCTTTTTCTTTTCTCCCTCCCCCCCCCCCCCCCCCCCCCCCCCCCCCCCCTTTTTTTTTTTTCTTTTTCAAAGATAGGGCCTCCATCCTCATATTTGTTCCTTCCTTTTCTCCCTCCGCCCGCCCCCTCTGCACCCTCCTCTTTCCTTCTCCATTGACTCTCACGCATCATGCAGATCTGTCGGTTCCGTTACTGATGAACATTCTAATACGAACTTCAGCATTTTGAAGTTTGATACACAGCGCCTTGGGTTTTTGTTTTGTTTTTTTTGTTTTTTGTTTTTTGTTGTTTTTTTTTTTTGCATGTACTGGTTGGTGTATGGTGTGGTGATGCTTTCACCCTATGAGACAAATACACACACGCGCGCGCGCGTGTGCGCGCCATTGTTGTGTTCATGCTCTCTTTAAATCACCTTGCTTATAGATGTATGTGATAAGATTTATGACTTTATCAATATGCCATTTTGAAAAGATAGGTAGATATGCATGTTATTGTCGTGGAAAATCGGACATGTTTCCGAGCAGAAAATTACTATTCCTCACATATTTATTCCTTAAGCAGTCATTAAGGTTCAATCAATATCTAATAGAAAAATTTTGTCTACCCTTCACAG
>JADBJO010000404.1:255000-260000 GCA_016801955.1 Conus betulinus
GCTGGAGGACCGAGGTCAACATCTTGAGGCTGGAGGACCTATGTCAGCATCTTGAGGCTGGAGGACCGAGGTCAACATCTTGAGGCTGGAGGACCGAGGTCAGCATCTTGAGGCTGGAGGACCTATGTCAGCATCTTGAGGCTGGAGGACCTATGTCAGCATCTTGAGGCTGGAGGACCTATGTCAGCATCTTGAGGCTGGAGGACCTATGTCAACATCTTGAGGCTGGAGGACCTAGGTCAACATCTTGAGGCTGGAGGACCGAGGTCAACATCTTGAGGCTGGAGGAGGACCTATGTCAACATCTTGAGGCTGGAGGACCTATGTCAGCATCTTGAGGCTGGAGGACCTATGTCAACATCTTGAGGCTGGAGGACCTATGTCAGCATCTTGAGGCTGGAGGACCTATGTCAGCATCTTGAGTGGAGAGGACCTATGTCAGCATCTTGAGGCTGGAGGACCGAGGTCAACATCTTGAGGCTAGAGGACCTATGTCAGCATCTTGAGGCTGGAGGACCTATGTCAACAACTTGAGGCTGGAGGACCATGTCAGCATCTTGAGGGCTGGAGGACCTATGTCAGCATCTTGAGGCTGGAGAGGACTGGAGGATATGTCAGCATCTTGAGGCTGGAAGACCGAGGTCAACATCTTGAGGCTGGAGGACCTATGTCAGCATCTTGAGGCTGGAGGACCCATGTCAACATCTTGAGGCTAGAGGACCTATGTCAGCATCTTGAGGCTGGAGGACCGAGGTCAGCATCTTGAGGCTGGAGGACCGAGGTCAACATCTTGAGGCTAGAGGACCTATGTCAGCACATCTTGAGGCTGGAGGACCTATGTCACATCTTGATCTTGAGGCTAGAGGACCTATGTCAGCATCTTGAGGCTGGAGGACCGAGGTCAACATCTTGAGGCTGGAGGACCTATGTCACCATCTTGAGGCTGGAGGACCGATGTCAACATCTTGAGGCTGGAGGACCCTATGTCAGCATCTTGAGGCTGGAGGACCGAGGTCAACATCTTGAGGCTGGAGGACCGAGGTCACACATCTTGAGGCTGGAGGACAGGAGGTCAACATCTTGTCAGCATCATTGAGGCTGGAGGACCTATGTCAACATCTTGAGGCTGGAGGACCTATGTCAGCATCTTGAGGCTGGAGGGACCTATGTCAGCATCTTGAGGCTGGAGGAGGACCTATGTCAACACACTTGAGGCTGGAGGACCTATGTCAGCATCTTGAGGCTGGAGGACCTATGTCAACATCTTGAGGCTAGAGGACCAGTGTCAACATCTTGAGGCTGGAGGACCCTATGTCAACATCTTGAGGCTAGGAGGACCTATGTCAGCATCTTGAGGCTGGAGGACCTATGGTCAGCATCTTGAGGCTGGAGGACCGAGGTCAACATCTTGAGGCTGGAGGACCTATGTCAGCATCTTGAGGCTGGAGGCTAGAGGAGGTCAACATCTTGAGGCTAGAGGACCAGTGTCAACATCTTGAGGCTAGAGGAGGACATCTTGAGGCAGAGGACCTTGAGGCTGGAGGACCTATGTCAGCATCTTGAGGCTGGAGGACCTATGTCAACATCTTGAGGCTGGAGGACCTATGTCAACATCTTGAGGCTGGATGACCGAGGTCAACATCTTGAGGCTAGAGGACCGAGGTCAACATCTTGAGGCTAGAGGACCGAGGTCAGCATCTTGAGGCTGGAGGACCGAGGTCAACAACTTGAGGCGACGGTCGTTTGGCGGGAGGTGGCACGTTGCAGGACCAGTTAGACAAGAGAGAGAGGGCTGAGAGCAAAAGAACCGAACAAGTCAGGAGCACACACACACACACACACACACACACACACACACACACACACACACACACACACACACACGTGCGCGCACGCACGCGCGTGGTGACCCTGCCAATCCGGTCTATTCGGCATTCGCCGAACGGTGTCGATTGGAGGCTCTAGCCTTCTAGCCCCCCCCCCCCCCCCCCCCCCCCCCCCCCTCCCCCCCCCCCCCCCCCCCCCCGCCCCAACTAGTTTGATAGTATGACTGATAGAATGTTTTGTTTGTTTTTTTTTTACCTTTTTTAATTTGCATTCCAACATGTATATATATACAGGGAGGGCAAGTATCTACATAAATAAAATAAAAAGAAAAATCATGCTGACAGGGATGTTTTTCACATCACTATGTTTAGCAAAATATTGAAATCGGGCCTCTAATAATGTACAAAAAAGTGTTCATTTACACACCTCATCTTACACTTCTAAATCTATTAGTACAACTTGTTTTTGAAAAGAAAAGAAAAACAAAAGGGTACAAATGTTACGCAGTATCCATCAATGGTCTGTATGTCAGCCATCTAGTCAAAAAATCTGCATGGTTTAATTTCAAATATGCAAAATGTTCCTCAATTTTGTATCTAAATTTTAATTTGTTTATAAATACTTGTATTTGTGGCAGGGTGTTGTTTATTTTAAAAACGTATATGTAATGCTTCGCAAATAGTATTATAAAATAAAAGACGGTGTCGCCCACAATTGTATTGTCATAGCCAAATAGTACGAGTGCTTCTGTCAAAAGGACATTTTCAGCATTCAAACATTTTTTCTTTCATTAAGCCAGTGAAAGCATTCCAAAATACTTGTACATGGTGACATGTCCAGAAACATATGATCAATGCTATCTTGGATGTGCTGCTGCAAAAACTACAGTTATTACTTTCAACGATTCCAATCTCCTTTAAAAACAACATTTGTGCATAAAACACCTGTGTAATATTTTCAGTGAAACCACTGCAGCCCTACATCACGTATCTTATGCGCGTGCAAAAAACAGGATTTCCAATCATTTTGCATCAGCAATTTCATGTCCCATTTATCACAACATTTTGGCTTAGGATCATTCGCATGATGATATCATAATACAACTTGGAGCCTTTATTTATAGCGAAAAGATGTTTAAAGCACAATGATGAGTTTATATACTTATCGTTTTTTATTGTGATAGCAGAGGTTTTCACGTAGTCCATTATAGTCGATTTATAGCCAGCAAAAGTGACAAAATCAATATTTATATTATATTTTTCTTTAAAAAGTGCATGTGGCAAAAACTTTTCTTTGTCATCAAAAAGTGGGCGAGACAGTTGATATCTTTGGTACTTAGTTTTTTTTTTTCGATACAATGCACTTCTTTTCGATTTGAAATCGCTTATTATGGCATAATGGTTCGGCAAGAAGTTCAGTGGAGTTTTGGGGGAGAACACTTGTAATAACAAACTTTATACGCATCAAGAACTTCAGCCCAAAACTGATTATACTTAGTAAATTTGGAAACGAATTCTGGACCATATTTTTTCATAAGCGACCACTTAGGGAAGTTGAAACAACAGAATATTTCGCCATCTATGTATGTGTTGACATCTCAGCTTTACGTATCCAGGACAGCTTCAGAGATAAAACAAAAGTTTTTAGTTCAGGAAGACCCATGCCGGCATCTTTGATACTTTTATGTGCAGTTTTTTCGGCTCAAGAACTTCAGCCCAAAACTGATTATACTTAGTAAATTTGGAAACGAATTCTGGACCATATTTTTTCATAAGCGACCACTTAGGGAAGTTGAACAACAGAATATTTCGCCATCTATGTATGTGTTGACATCTCAGCTTTACGTATCCAGGACAGCTTCAGAGATAAAACAAAAGTTTTTAGTTCAGGAAGACCAATGCCGCCATCTTTGATACTTTTATGTGCAGTTTTTTCGGCTAATCTTATCTGGCTTCTTATTCCAAACAAATTTGTAACAAGACTGTTGACATGTTTTGAAAAAATATGTCTGGTGGGTTTGGGTTTGGTATGACTGATAGAATGTTCTGTAGGGGGGTGGGAGTGTTGGGGGATAGGCATGGGGTGGGGGGGGGGGGGGGGGGTAGGGATGAATGAAAGTGATTTGGGGATGAGTGAATATGTCGTTTCAGGAGTACAGCAGGTCTTCCAGGGGAGGGTTTAAGGGTAGGGGAGGGCAGGGGAGAAAAACGGGAAAGACTTGGGAGCATGCATGAGAGGCAGCGAGAGCGAGGAGGGAGACGGGCGGTGGAGAGGGGGGGGGGGGGGTGGGGGGGGGGGGGGGGTTGCGGGGGCAACAACCGTCTTATCCACCTCCTGATCTTCACACCGCTAACCAATCCTTGTCTGCGTGTCCAGCTTCGCACACAATGCCTCGCAGCTGATCATCGCCACGCATTCTGAGGACATAGTGGAGGTGATCGTGGACGTACCTCTGAGGGGGTGGAGTCAGACTGTGTATGTCAGCAAGGGTGACTCGTCGTCCTGGATCTCCCCCCGATCGTGCAGGGTCGTCAAATTGAGACGGTAAGCCATCGCTTTTCCCTTTTTTTTCCCTTTCCTTGCCATCGTGGTAAGCCATCGCTTTTCCCTTTCCTTCCCATCGTGGTAAGCTATCGCTTTCCTCTTTCCTTGCCATCGTGGTAAGCCATCGCTTTTCTCTTTCGTTGCCATCGTGGTAAGCCATCGCTTTTCTCTTTCGTTGCCATCGTGGTAAGCCATCGCTTTTCCCTTTCCTTGCCATCGTGGTAAGCCATCGCATCGCTTTTCTCTTTCGTTGCTATCGTTTCCAGTTGTTGGTGTCATAGTCAAGTTGGTCACGAATTTCATAACTTTTGACCCGAACACAAAACACCGAACAAAATAAAAAGCATATCGTCGACACTGTGTATTTGTACTATATAGCCTTTGGCCCATTTGAATGGGTGAGAGCGTGTACTCAAACAGGCAAATGTTCAGTATAGGATGTGTTCATTTAAATGCAGGAAGAGATTTTATTTATTTATCTACTGCCTGTTGTAGCTGTTGTTGTCGGATTTTCAATGAACTTTCACATTCTGTGATTACACGCGAGCTCACGTGTGTGTGTGTGTGTGTGTGTGTGTGTGTGTGTGTGTGTGTGTGTGTGTGTGTGTGTGTGTGTGTGTGGCGGGGGG
>JADBJO010000404.1:265000-272500 GCA_016801955.1 Conus betulinus
CGGAGCCGACGTGAGTGAGCTCTCCCTCCGGAGGGCGCCACCAAGTCCGCCCAACGACAGACCCCATGGACTCGCCGATACCGGTGACCCCGACGGAACCAAACCAAGACCACAGACGTGGAGAGGACATCGAAATTGAGGTCACCATGAGAGCAGGGCATGAAGGGCCACAAAAGTTGAGACTTTTTTTATGCTAATCGATGAGAAGAATGAGGATGATTAAGATGATGCTACGGATTTCCATTTCGGTCTGAGACTACATGACAGGGCTGTACTCTACGCTTCCTTTCATAATATATCCCGGCGTCAACCAGGCCCGAGAGATACAGGCACCTGCAGTGTTGGTCAGGAAATTTGAGCAACACTCTCTGAAACGCATCCATTAAGTGGATGAAACTCGACTGTGTGGTCCCAGTCTTCCCAACTGAGTCCGCAGCAAAACTCAACTCTGGGTATGAGCCGGTCGGGGGAGAAAAACCCACATGACTCTGATGGGATTCGAACCCACGACCTCCCAGCCGGGAGTCCGCGACGCTAACCACTTCGCCACGGCGGCTGGTCTCTGACTTTTTCTTTTTAAGTTTATCATGCAAACTTTTTCTGTTGCTGCCGGAAAGTGAAGGAAACAGATCGTGCCCGCGTATATCTTGTTTTCTATGAGAGTTGTTCCTGGTTGATGTGTTTTCAACTCCATATTTAGTCGTGCACATGCACGGACACAGCTGTGATGTTTCACATGGGACAGAGCCGCCGACGCCATGGCGCCAAAGTGGCTTCACGGTACATTCATGGGGCATGTGGAGACTGGATACTGCTGTATCCAGGCCAGTGCCCCAACCCACCTTTTAAAGGCAGTATTCAGCATTTGAATTTGAACTCGCGTATGGCTGCAGTCATCACGCGCAAATGGGAAGTGGGGGGTAGGGGGGGGGGGGAGTGGGATGGACAGGCCAGGCCCCCAGTAAACCGGCATCTGTCCACACACGTCAGGCTCTGGCCTGGCACCCCAGGCGAGAAGGAAGAGAGTAGCACTCAGACGAGAAGGAAGAGAGTAGCAGGACGAGAAGGAGAGAGTAGCACTCAGACGAGAAAGAAGACGAGAAGAGAAGGAAGAGAGTAGCACTCAGACGAGAAGGAAGAGAGTAGCACTCAGACGAGAAGGAAGAGAGTAGCACACTCGGACGAGGAAGGAAGAGAGAGTAGCACTCAGACGAGAAAGAAGAGAGTAGCACTCAGACGAGACGAGAGAGTAGAGAAGAAAGAGAGTAGCACTCAGACGAGAAAGAAGAGAGTAGCACTCGGACGGGAAGGAAGAGAGTAGCACTCAGACGAGAAAGAAGAGTAGAGTAGCACTCAGTAGACGACGAGAGAAGAAGAGAGTAGCACTCAGACGAGAAAGAAGAGAGTAGCACTCACAGACGAAGAAGCACTCAGACGAAGAGCAGCACTCAGACGAGAGTAGCACTCAGAGGAAGAAGGAAGAGAGTAGCACTCAGACGAGAGAAGAAGAGAGTAGCACTCAGACGAGAAAAGAAGGAAGAGAGTAGCACTCAGACGAGAGAGAAGGAAGAGAGTAGCACTGAGAGACGAGAAGAAGAAGAGAGTAGCACTGAGAAGAGAAAGAAGGAAGAGAGTAGCACTCAGAAGAGAAAGAACGAAGAGAGTAGCACTCGGACGAGAAAGAAGAGAGAGTAGCACTCAGAAGAGGAAGAGAAGAGTAGCACTGAGAAGAGAAAGAAGGAAGAGAGTAGCACTGAGAGAGAAAGAAGGAAGAGAGTAGCACTCAGACGGGAAGAGAGTAGCACTGAGAAGAGAAAGAAGAGAAAGAAGAGAAGAGAGAGTAGCGCTGAGAAGAGAAAGAAGGAAGAGAGTAGCACTGAGAAGAGAAAGAAGGAAGAGAGTAGCACTCAGACGGGAGGAAGAGAGAGAGTAGCACTCAGACGGGAAGGAGAGAGAGTAGCACTCAGACGGGAAGGAAGAGGATGCAGCGCGGGAGAAGAGACACCGAGACAGAGCTGAAGAGAAAGGGAAGTAATCAGACAGGGACAGGAAGGACAACCCACACGCTGAGGCCGCTGGGGAAGTGCTGATGACTTAGGCTGCGTTTAGGCGACGGGGTCTGAACCAGAAAGTGAGGATGACCCAGTGCCTTCCACACAGCATGTCACCGCGTCCGCTTCTGTGTGACACCAACAGTTACTGAACCAGTGTGCATTGTCTTTTGGTTTAGTTTTAATCCGCGTTCGACCTTCGTCTAGTTGCTTACTGATGATAAAGTACCATTCAAGTCTTTCTTAATTTTTTTTTTTTCTTTTTTGAGATGTCTGGCTTTTTATCTGGATATTTTCGGCAATACATGCCAGCACTGAGTGGCGAGAACATTCACGTTTGTGTCAAACAGGTAAGGTATTATTTGCAGTCTTTGGATTTCCCGAGTTCTGGCAGCACCCATGTGAACCCAACGGCACCGTTTACTGGTCGTGTTTGTGACTTTTTACGTTGGTGATGGCTGTCTTTGGCTGTCGTTGTATGATTTACATTGAGCTTGGGGGATTTTTTTTTTTTTTTTTAATGTGAACTAAGTTGTCACTTGCCGTCATGTCTTCGTCCCTGTGGGGGTGGAGAATACTGTTTCAATGAGCACACAGCTAGTAAAGACCATGCTTTCTTAATCAGTGCATCCATGATTATTAAAGAGCAGTTCACAGTAATTCACACTGGGGTTTGAGAGACAAAGGTGTGATGGAACTTTAAACACATGCGTATGCAGAGAGGGAGAGAGAGAGAGAGAGAGAGAGAGAGAGAGAGAGAGAGAGAGAGAGAGAGAGAGAGATGGGGAACCCCCCCCACTAAACTGATTGAGTTCTAGCCACTATCTTTTCTGCTATCAGTCAACTGACAACCAATAAAACAAAATTGTGAACGTGTCAACGAACGATAACTCCCTTCTCAAAACAAGAAAACACGCAGAGTAAGTCGTATGCAACAGGACAGCATGTTTGAGTTTCCATGCCTACAAGAAAAACAAAAACAAAAGACACGCACTTACCCTTTCAGGAGAAGGAGGAGACCCAAACCACATTCCTGTCAGTGACGTCAGACAAGCCCATCTTGGTGGCCATGTTTTCCAAATCGAATAAATACAACCGGTACATCGGGCAGCCCTCCTTCACTTTGCTGATGCCAGAAAAACTCTACACCAATCGATACGACTGGGAGCCACCAACCGACGTGATCGACATGAGGGAGATGAAGAACTACGTGGCTGTTGTCATCGAGGAAGCTGACAAGGATGGTCTGGTACTGGATGGAGCATTGCTAGATGATCCAGATTCCGTGTCGGTGAGTTGGCCTTCAGAGTGCCCTCTGTGTTGTAACTCGTCTCGCTGTGGACAGCATGTATCAGCTGTTCTTTGACATTTGAGGCTTTTTACCCCTTTCATTATTGTTATTGTTGTTGCTGTTGTTGTTGTTGTTTTTGATGATGAACTTGTCACACTTGGACGGTGGACCGGGAGCTATTTTTTTTCTTTTATTCTTTGAAATTGGCACGCTTTGGTGGTGAATACACACACACACACACACACACACACACACACACACACACACACACACACACACGCACGCGCGCGCGCGCGCGCGTAACTTTCAACACTAAATGTACAATTATTTTAATTTAGAAAGCAAAGGGGTTAGTCACCGCCAAGGATACAGACAAACACATTACAGGACAAGCACATGCATTTCGACCTCTTGGGTCTTCTTCAGGCAAAAACAAACATTTAGGACAGTGAAAACGAAGAACGAGAAACCACTTATCTTCTCATATTAAATGGCTGTTGGATGAAAACGAGGCCGTTAAGGGGGGGGGGGGGGAATCTTGAGAGTTGAAACAGTAATGATGACCGTAATAATAATGGTAATAATAGCAAAAATAGTGATAACAGTGGCGATGATGAAAACGTATAATAATAAGAGAGGGATACTGGTAAAGTTTTTTTTTTCTTTTCCTGAGAAAAAGGGGTGTGGGGATGTGGATGAAACAGTAGGTTTTTTGTATGTTTTGCAATTATTGTTTAATGGTATGATATACTGCTGGCAAAAAGTTAAGGGCCATTGCCAACGCTGTCTCCCAGACCAAAACACTACAGCCAATGTGAAGAAGAAGAACGGACGCAAAATCTTCCAAATTTATTCAAGAACAAATTCATTGGACCATTGCACGAAATCAACAAATCAAACGCGGACAGCGGGCTGTAATGTCCAATCACCCTTCCTCAGGATCGTCACATAAGCCATAACTGAAAAATGCACCATTCAGTACCGAGTGTAGCCACCGTTTGCCGCCAGGCAAGCAGCACAATGTCGACGCATGGAGTCCACAGGGTCCGAAGAGTGTCCCGCGGTATGGCCTGCACTCCTCCTGCTGCAGAAAGAGAGTGAGCTGGGCCACGTCAACAGGCGGGGGGTGGTTGTGGGCTACCCGCCGTCCAAGGACATCCCAGAGGTGCTCAATTGGAGCCAGATCGGGTGAGCGAGATGGCCACAGCATCCGGATGATCCCCTCGTGCTGCAGATGATCGTCCACGACACAGGCTCGGTGTGGACGGGCGTTTTTTCGTCTTGGAAAACAGCAGCGTTACCCATGGCCTGAAGGGCGGGCTGGATCAGGGGTCTCACAATCTCGTCACGGTACCGCCGCACCCCTGTCAGCATGCCTTGAATGACGTACAGGGGAGTTCTGTCTTGACGACTGAAGCCACCCCAGACCATCACAGAACCCCCTCCGTAACAATCCACCTCACGAACTGTGGCATCAGCAAAACGTTCTGCTGGCCTTCGCCACACTCGGGTCCTGCCGTCATTGAATGCCAAGGTGAAGCGGGACTCATCTGTGAACAGCACTCGAGACCATTGCTGCCTCGTCCAGCGAACGTGATGACGACACCAGTCTGCCCGTGCTCTGCGGTGAGCTGGAGTAAGTGGTACTCGGACTGCTGGTCTCCGGGATGACAGCCCGAACTCATGCAAATGGTTACAAACTGTCCTTCTACTGACATTGATTTTGCAGCCTGCAGGAGCTCACGCCTTAAGGTGGATGAGGTGACAATCCGATTGCGTAGGGCAGACAGCAGAAGGAATCGGTCAGCATGTCTGTCGGTACACCGAGGACGGCCTGATCGTGGCCGATCCTGCACGCTGCCAGTGGCCTGAAACCTCTCTACAAGCCGTTGGATGGTGGAATGGGACACGTTCAGACGCCTAGCCACCTCGCGGCCAGAAATCCCTTCGTCAATCAACGCTAAGGCACGTCCACGATCGCAGGGTCCAGTCTTTGCCTTTGTGCCATGCTTTTTGGGCTGGCGTAGACGACCGTTCTGTTTACAGATTTGTGGCCAACGGCGTCTGATCTGTGTTCATGAACGAGGTGCCATGCAAGTGCATCATGATTGACCACGAGCATTTCGCCCTTTTTTTCAAAAACTCATATGCTCCCACAGGCACCCCCGTTTTACCGGTTTTACGTGGTTTCCGCACGTGCAGCTGCGCTCCACCTTGTACCGCCGCAGTGGGGTTTTAGGTGTTGTGATCTGTTAAGGAAATCTGTTCAATATGTCTAACCAAGTTTGGGTCATTGTGACTTCGTTTCAAGCCTATCATTTACACACTCAGACACTAACGTCAAAATGACAGGTGGCCCTTAACTTTTTGCCAGTAGTATATATTATTGAAGGTAGTGATTATGGCGGATTGATAATAGTGCTTAGTGGTAAGGAATAGAAAATATGCATGTAAAAAAAAGATACAGGGTGGTGATAGCAGTTATATAATAATAATAATAATAACAATAATAATAATAATAAAATAATAACAATAATGAATACTTATATAGCGCCTATTCTAGGCTAGAGACCAAGCTCTAAGCACTTTACAATCAACACTCGTTTACACAACGGGCTGCCTACCTGGGTAGTGCCGACTGAAGAGCTGCCAGCTGGCGTTTCATTCAGTCGTTTCCCGTGTCATCCAGTCAATATCGTTCAATATCGATCACTCTCATTTTCCTTACTTCCTTTATTCTTTCCATTTCTCACGCAGGGTGCATGCTATGTGTAACGTGTCATCCATACCAACGGCCAAACTGGCCTACTCTTCCGAAAGTTGGTGATGGAATTTTATGTGTGTGCAAGATGTTATGCATGCGTTGACACACGGAACCTCGGTTTATAGTCTCTCATTCGAAAGACTGTATGGGAAATGGAGTCAGAACCAATGTTAACTCCGAGGGAAAAATCCCCCTGTACCGAAACGCCCGGCGGAGGTTCAAACCCGCAACCCCAGAGTACGAGTCCGGCGCTCTACCAACTGAGCTATTCCGGCTCAGTTGGGGTGTGGGTAATGATAATAATGATTGTAAAGGAATGGAAGTGATCAATGGGTTAGGGGATATAGTTGTTGGAAAAAAAAAAAAGGGGGGGGGGGGGGGGGGGGGGGGGGGGGGGGGACAAGAGCTCATATCTCTCCGCCCACACATACATATTTTACGTAACTTTTTTGTTTGACAACGTGTAGTTTAAAAGAAAAGGTTTATTGCCTTGATACACGTAAGTCTCGAACAATAACTACATAATTTAAGTAACTTATTTGGTTTGACAAAGTGTAGTTTAAAATAAAGTTTATTGCCTTGATAAAATGTTTACTCCGCCCACACATACATATTTTACGTAACTTTTTTTGTTTGACAACGTGTAGTTTAAAAGAAAAGGTTTATTGCCTTGATACACGTAAGTCTCGAACAATAACTGACATAATTTAAGTAACTTTTTTGGTTTGACAAAGTGTAGTTTAAAATAAAGTGTATTGCCTTGATAAATTGTTTACTTTACAGACAGGTAGAATGCACTTTCGTTCGACACGTTTCATTGTGAAGTTTTATTGTCTGTACTGGTTTTTACACGTCACGGGCCTTACAATCGGCCAAAGACATTGGCAATTTTGTCTGTACTTTCCTTCACATTGATTAAATCACATGAATCACAGCTCGGCTATCTTTCATGACTAGTCAAGGTGACCAGAATGGTAGCTGCGTCCTTTTTTAAAGTGTTCTAGTGTTGCCATTTTTATTACTCACAATTGCTTGTTTTAGGTATTTTGTTGCTGAGTTCAATTCGTTTTTTTATATATGTGTGTGTGTGTGTGTGTGTGTGTGTGTGTGTGTGTGTGTGTGTGTGTGTGTGTGTGTGTGTGTGTGTGTGTGTGTGTGCACATTGCGGATAATTTTGCATACGTTTGTCCTGGACTTCGGTTTGTGTGTTTTTTTTTTTTTTCGTTTCTCGAAGTAGATGCCGATCAGTCGTGAGAGCTAAGATACATCTGAACTGCTTCACAACAAAAACCTGCCAGGAAAATGGATTGATTCATTGAGAAAAAGGAGGCCAGCGCGCGCGCGTGCGCGCGCGTGTGTGTGTGTGTGTGTGTGTGTGTGCGTGCGTGCGTGTT
>JADBJO010000404.1:277500-290000 GCA_016801955.1 Conus betulinus
GCGTGCGTGCGTGCATGTGTGCATGCGTGCGTGCGTGCGTGCGTGCACGCGAGTTTGCAGTGTGCGTGCGTGCGTGCTTGCGTGTGTGTGTATGTTTATGACTCGTGAATGCCGCAGTGTGTGTGTGTGTGTGTGTGTGTGTGTGTGTGTGTGTGTGTGTGTGTGTGTTCTACTTATATCTTTTAGATGTTGAATTATTAAAACTTGTAAAGCGCCTGTGCTGTAGCCTGCGTTGTTAGGATGGGCGCTATAGAAATTGTCCTCATTATTACTGTTATTATTATCTTCTTGTGTGTTCGGGGTATCTGTTGTCATTTTTTTTGTGTTTAATGTTATCTTCTTATGACGTCAGGTAATCTAGTGTTACCATCTTATGTGTTCGAGTGTGTCATTTTTTTTTTTTTTATTAGTTCAAGGTATTTGTGTTACCTTCTTGTCTGTTACAATACTGTGCTATTTTCTGTGTGTTCAAAGTGCCTAATATTTTCTGATAAGTTCAGGATGTCTAGTGTTACCTTCTTGTCTGTAAGAATATCGTGTTATTTTCTTGCGTGTTCAGTGTATCTAATGTTGTCAACTTATGACTTTCAGATATCTAGTATTGCCTCCTTATGAGTTCAGAGTATCTAGCATTACTTTTCTGTGAGTTCAGGATATCTAGTATTGCCTTCTAATGAGTTCAAATTATCTAGTATTGCCTTCTAATGACTTTAGGATATCTAGCATTGCCTTCTTTTGAGTTTGGGATATCTAGTATTGCCTTCTCATGACTTCAGATTATAAAGCATTGCCTTCTCCTGAGTTGGGGATATCTAGTATTGCCTTCTTATGACTTCAGTTTGTATTGCATTGCCTTCTTTTGAGTTCAGGATATCAAGGTTTGCCTTCTTATGAGTTCAGATTGTATAGCATTGCCTTCTTATGAGTTCAGGATATCTAGTATTGCCTTCTTATGAGTTCAGGATATCAAGTATTGCCTTCTTATGACTTCAGTTTGTATTGCATTGCCTTCTTATGAGTTCAGGATATCAAGGTTTGCCTTCTTATGAGTTCAGATTGTATAGCATTGCCTTCTTATGAGTTCAGGATATCTAGTATTGCCTTCTTATGAGTTCAGAGTATCTAGTATTGCCTTCTTATGACTTCAGAGTATCTGCTTTGCCTTTTCAGAGTTCAGAGTATCTACCATTGCTTTCCTATGGGTTCACGATATCTAGAATTGCCTTCGTATGACTTCAGATTATCTAGTATTATTGCCTTCTTGTGAGTTCAGAGTATCTAGCCTTGATTTCCTATGGGTTCAGGATATTTAGTATTGCCTTTTAATGAGTTCAAAGTATCCAGTATTGCCTTCTTATGAGTTCAGGATATCTAGCGGTGTGTGCGTGTGTGTGTGTGTGTGTGTGTGTGTGTGTGTGTGTGTGTGTGTGTGTGTGTGCATGTGTGTGTGTGCATGCATGTGCGTGCGTGCGTGCGTGTGTGTGTGTGTGTGTGTGTGTGTGTGTGTGTGTGTTAGACAGACAGGTATAGATACATACATACATACATACATACATACATACATACATACATACATACATAGGCAGGCAAGCAGGCAGGCAGGCAGGTAGGCAGATACATAAACCAGACTGACAGACATTCCAACTCACGGAAGGTCGGACGGGTCAGAAATAAAACACGAATAAGCAGCTTGTCTTCAAGGTGACTTTGGTGGCTTATTTAGAACCGAATGTTCACTTTGCCGGCTTCTTCAAGGTCCAGGTGCGTCGCTTGGTGGTGCGGGGCCACCTAGCTAAAAGCCAATATCAGAATCCGATCCCCTCCTACATGACTACCATCATCATGGAGGGAAAGGTCACTGAATGACACCGCCAGCAAGATCAAGAGAAAGCATTCCCTTCCTTCTTCACTTCTTGCCTTTAGGTGTTTCTATCGCTCTGCTTCTTTGTATATCCAGAAAATTGTTCAGGCGGTTTTGTTCATTTTTTTCCCCTTTTGTGAGGTCACGACTGAAGGGGGGACGGGTGAGTGAGACGGGAAGGGGAGGGTGGGGGTGGTGGCGGTGATGCAGGCTGATGAGCAGGATAACGAGTTGCCCCCCCCCCCGGGTCTGCCGCAGGGATGTTTTGTACGAGGAGATCGAGTTCATCGTGAGGGCTGGCAACGGCAGATTTCGATATCGTTACTACGTCTCCGACGTGGAGGTGGAGGTGACCTTCCGGACCGGGAACACCCAGGGGCCGAACAACGTGTACTACACGGGAGAAAACCATATAACTGTACGTCCTCCACAGTTTCCTCCCCTCTCCCCCCTCTGGAGTTGCTCACTAATCTGTTCCCCCTACCTCTCTCTCTCTCTCTCTCTCTCTCTCTCTCTCTCTCTCTCTCTCTCTCTCTCTCTCTCTCTCTCTCTCTCTCTCACTGTCTCTGTCTGTCTCTCTCTGATTCATTTTGTTTTGTTTGGTTGTCTGTCTGTCTCTCTCTCTCTCACTGACTGATTCTGTCTGTCTGTCGGTCGGTCGGTCCGTCAGTGTCTCTGTCAGTCTCTGTCTCTTTCTCTCTTTCTCTGCCATTTCCCACATATACATGCACGCTCAAGCTTACACGCACGCATGAATTCATGCACGTACACGCGCACAAACGCACACATGCAGGCACAAACACACACGCGCACACACACACACACACACACACACACACACACACACACACACACACACACACACACACACACACACACACACACACACACACACACACACACACACACACACAAGTACTACATGGAATTTTTGACTGCATATTTCTACAATGTGGCCCGTTTAGTGTAGTTTTTTTTCCTTATTTTTTCTTTTTCGACATAATAATTGAACAGAGTTAACAAACACTTTAAACCAATAAAATTGTTTTATCAAAATGCGTGCTAAAAATTTTGCAGACATGAAATGCGTACCTGATTCTGGAAAGCCAACTTCATGTGTGTGGGTGTTTTTTTGTTTTAATTTTATTTTAGTCAAATGGCTTTTGGACGTTTACATCCCATGCCTTCAGGCTTGTGTTTTTGGACTGTTTGCGCTTTAAGGGCTTCTGTGACAGACAGACAGACAGAGAGAGAGAGAGAGAGAGAGAGAGAGAGAGAGAGTGAGCTACAGTAAAACCACAGACACCACTCGACCTTGTTTGATTGGATGACCGAAGTATAATGTTATGATGACAGCATGCTTCCTTTTTTTTTTATCATTGCCTTGAAGGATCTGTTTTTTGCTTCTATAAACGATGTATAATCGAGTTTCTTTTTTTAATTTGCTCATGAAGCTTGCAAAATATCTTTAGTTAGGAGACGTTGTGACGTCGTTACCTTTTTTTTTTTTTCTTTTTTCTTTTTTTTCGGCATTCTTAAGGGAGTGTGCATGCTGCAGCTATCCTGATCTCTTGAGTTGCTCCCCTTCCTACCCCGGAGAGGGATGAAAAGAGCGAGTGTGAATTCTAGTTGAAGGTTTCCGCCCTTTTCTCCATTCACGGTCCACAGAGCTGGCAGCAGCAAAACAACAACGACATGCAGGGCCGGGTGCAGCTTGGTTACGACGCATTTGAACATATGGCCACGCTGTTTATCACCGGCACCAAGACGGGCGTACAGTTTCGCCCCGTCCACAAAGGAAAGGGCGGACGCTTGAAAGACGGGAGGCCGTTCCTGAAGGTCTGGGTAAGCTGGTTTCAGTTTCCGAACTTCCAACAACCACGGCCGACTTCTGACGGCTGTCCTTTCCAATGGCAAGAAAGTTGGCTGAATGCGGCGAATCATGTGGACTGCTTCACCAACAGAAAGGGGGGGGGGGGGGGAGAGAGAGAGAGAGGGAGGGAGAGAGAGAGAGAGAGAGAGGGAGGGGGAGGGAGAGACGGAGAGCGAGAGATGGAGAGAGGGGGATGAGAGAGAGGGTGGAGGGAGAGAGAAGAGAGAGAGACGGGCATAGAGAGAGACGGAAGAGAGAGAGAGAGAGAGAGAGAGAGAGAGAGAGAGAGACAGACAGACAGACAGACAGACAGACACAGAGAAAGCGAGCAAAGACGATGTTGTTGACACAATTTACTTTATATATTCAGCTTCCCTCCATTGAAAACGATTTCATCGCTAATAGAAATGAAGAGAAGGATGTCTCTCAGAGATGCAGTTTCACCGACCTTTTACTAATAAGCTTTAGGCGTAGTTTGTGTCATGTTCGGCAAAAATGTGACAAATAAGACGAATTGGAAAAAAAAAAAAAAAAAAAAAAAGAAAGAAAAACAGAAAGAAAAGAAAGAAAAAACATGAAGCTTTTGAGCAGCAATCACACTTGTGGAGTGTAATCATGGAGTTGTTTTGGTGTGCCAGTTTGGGCGCACTGACCAACGAGCGACAACTCTTGTTGTAACCCGCGCACAAAATCGCGGCTGGATGAGCGTGCTTCTCCGAAAACGTGCCAGTACTTGACACTACTGCAGGTGCGTTTGGCCCTGAAATATCGAGAACAAATTATAATAACGGCAGCGTGAACTAGAGCCAAAGTAGGCCGATGAACCAGGTACGAACGACATGCTGTGGTTGAAGAACGCCGTTTTCACTGCGGCTAATGCAGTGTAATCACTGTGCTGGGTGGCGGCAAGACAGGAAGACCACACACCCTCACCTGGCTTTTAGGAAAAAACTAATTGGAAGATTCTCTTATCCCCGCTCTACAAACAAACAAAAAAAAAAGATGTACGCCCACTTTGCTGAAAAACATGCAGAGCGTTTTGTTGAAAAGTACACCAAAACCAGTTTCAGGGTGAACCGATCTGCGTTCATAAGGTAAATGTCGTTTTATTACGTTCTGCCATGAGCTGTTTTTCCATCCGCCAAAACTGTAAGATCATGCGCATGGTAGATCAGACAGAGCGTCGGGTGTTTGAGTGTTCCATTCCTCCCTCTCCTCGCCCTCGATCCCCCAGGTTCCGTATGACAAGACCGATAGACTCGGACAGTGGAAAGGGAGGGCGGGGAAAGGGGGGGAAAGCGGCGGATACATCTGTTTGAGGTAAGCTTCTGCTTCTTCGTCTTCATCTTCGTCTTCGTCTTCTTCGTCTTCTTCTCTTCTTCTTCTTCTTCTTCTTCGTCTTCTTCTTCTTCTTCTTCTTCTTCTTCTAATAATAATAATAATAAAAAATAATAATAATGATGATGATGATGTGGTGATAATAACAATAATGATAATAATGTGAGTATCATTAGTATAATTACGAACATTACTACTATTTCTATTATTATTATTATCATTTCCATTAGCATTTTCGTCACAGTTAGAATTCATCATCATCATCATTATTGTTGTTATTGTTACTGATCAGTGATAACTATATCATCTTCTGAACACTCGTTTTCCACGAATAATCAAAGGTGCGCGCGCGCGCGCACACACACACACACACACACACACACACACACACACACACACACACACACAGACACACACACACAGAACCACACGTGCACACACAAGCAAATGTACCCACACAGTGATAGTAATGGTACAGACCATGTCATGTTGGTACCCAAGGTCTGACCAGCGCGTTGGGCTCATGTACAGCTAAGACATCTGCTACGTCGTATCCATGAAGTCCCTTCCTTAAATCCTCGCATCTCAGTCAACAAATCATTTATCCATCAGCTTCAAATCGTGCGCAGTGTGGTTTCGCAACTTACAGATACGGTGTAGCGTATATGGACTGATCCGCATGTAGCGACACGCACTTGACGAAACTGAAACTGAAACTAAGCTGATTCAAAATATAGGAAAGCGTGGTTTTTGCTCACGGTGACACGTGTTACAAGTTCGGTTCAGTAGGTTGATTTAACTGTCTCTTCATCACAGATGACGTCAGATTTCCAACAACACGAAGATCGCCTGCTGATCTCCATTCCATTCTGACATGCACCCTCACCTTCCCAAACTGACATCTCCATTCCATCCTTACATGCACCCTCACACCTTAGATCTCCATTCCATCAACATGACCCTCACACCTTCCCAAACTGACTCAGATCTCCATTCCATCATTCTTACTCCACCCTCACAATGACTGATCTTTCCATCATCTTACATGCAGGGCACCTTACCAAACTGACTCAACTTGTGGGGGTCTCCATCACAATCATGATTTGGTCATCTAGAGGGCAAACGGCTGCAGTATCAGTCGATCTTGGGTCGTACAAAATACGGCTTTCATTCCCCATTCATCAATGCTAAGATCTTTCTTTGCGTAAAGCCCTGTTAACAGGGAACCATGGGATAAACAGAGACTGTACTGACATAAGCCTTAGTGCTTCACAGATACAGAAACATCGAGAAACATTCCTCTTAATTTCTGTTGCACGTGTCTCTGGCAGCATGGGGAGAGTTGCGCTGTGTACGACTTCTCACAGGAATGTATCAAACAAACAAATAAAAAAAAAAAACATAATTTTCCAAAACTTGAAAGTGATTCAGGCAGAGGAAATGATTGTGGAAATATTGAAGCATTTTGTGTGTATCATGCGCTGTGTTTGACAAGGTTGTTTCGCTGTTTCATTCTGTTTTTAACCACAGTATGATAGGAACACCACATAACTATACGCTTATGACTCGAAACATGATATGATGTCTGAAGTGTTTCGTTTCATAGACGTAATCTTTTAGTCGTGTTTCGTTTGCTTGCGTACACATATGTTTAAAAAAAAAAAACGGAAAAGCAAACAAAAACAAAACAAAAAAACAATACGGTTAGAAGCGGTTAAACCTCTTGTAACACTGCTTGCTACAAACCACAGAAGGCACGCAGAGAATATAAAACAAACATTAAAAAAAAACTGGAGTGCATGCAAACATTCTCAAATACATTCACTTTTTGTAAATAGAGAGAAGTGGGGGGGGGGGGGGGGGGGGGGGGGGGGGGGGTATCACGAGCCTACATGATGCTGACACAGAGATTTGGTCCCATCCCAGACAGAGATTTGGTCCCATCCCAGACAGAGATTTGTTCCCATATCAGCCCATGGTAGGAGACAGGTTGTGTCGCCATGAGGTCCGAGTGTTCCTGATTCTCCTGTCTGCCTGCAGGTGGGCTCCGCCGAACTCATCTACGACAGCAGCATCGAGTTCCCCAACACCATGTGCTCCACCGTGGATGACGATCCCTCCGATAACCATATCGACAACATCAACGACAATGTCCTGGGACTTGATCTGGTCGTCAATAACTTCGTCCCTAATATACCGTGAGCTGCCTCCTTCAAGTCTGTCTGTCTGTCTGTCTCTGTCTGTATGTCTGTCTCTGTCTATCTGTCCGTCTGTCTCTGTCTGTCTGTCTGTCTCTGTCTGTCTGTCCGTCTGTCTGTCGTCTGTCTCTGCCTGTCTGCCTGTCTGTCTGTTTCTATCTGTCTCAGTCTGTCTCTCTGGCTCAGTCTGTCTGTGTCTCTGTCCGTCTCAGTCTGTCTGCTTCTGTCTGTCTGTGTCTGTCTGCCTCTGTATGTCTGTCTCTGTCCGTCTGTATGACTGTCTGTCTCTGTCTGTCTGTCTGCTCTCTCTCTCTCTCTCTCTCTCTCTCTCTCTCTCTCTGTGCCCATGCATGCCTTGAACACATGTACACACTGACATATTTGGTAAGAGATACTGTACGAAAGGACAAGCACAATGACAGTATGTTCTAATGTCAAGTCGCAGGCCCGACACCTGGTTGAGTTACTGCATTTCGACAATGTTCTAATGTCAAGCCTCGGCCTCGGGCCCGACATACTGGTTGAGTTGATACCTGGTTGATTTCATACAGCGTGTTCTAATGTCAGGCCGCAGGCCAATCACTTGGTTGAGATAATACATTTCATACAGTATGTTCTAATGCCAAGCCTCAGGCCCAACACCTGGTTGAGATAATACATTTCATACAGTGTGTTCTAATGTCAAGCCTCAGGCCCGACACCTGATTGAGATAATACATTTCATACAGTATGTTCTAATGTCAGGCTGCAGGCCCAACACCTGGTTGAGATCATACATTTCATACAGTATGTTCTAATGCCAAGCCTCAGGCCCAACACTTGGTTGAGATAATACATTTCATACAGTATGTTCTAATGTCAAGCCTCAGGCCCGACACCTGGTTGAGATAATACATTTCATACAGTATGTTCTAATGCCAAGCCTCAGGCCAACACCTGGTTGAGATCATACATTTCATACAGTGTGTTCTAATGTCAAGCCTCAGGCCCGACACCTGATTGAGATAATACATTTCATACAGTATGTTCTAATGTCAGGCTGCAGGCCCAACACCTGGTTGAGATCATACATTTCATACAGTATGTTCTAATGCCAAGCCTCAGGCCCAACACCTGGTTGAGATAATACATTTCATACAGTATGTTCTAATGTCAAGCCTCTGGTTGAGATAATACATTTCATACAGTATGTTCTAATGCCAAGCCTCAGGCCCAACACCTGGTTGAGATCATACATTTCATACAGCGTGTTCTAATGTCAGGCCGCAGGCCAATCACTTGGTTGAGATAATACATTTCATACAGTATGTTCTAATGCCAAGCCTCAGGCCCAACACCTGGTTGAGATAATACATTTCATACAGTGTGTTCTAATGTCAAGCCTCAGGCCGACACCTGATTGAGATAATACATTTCATACAGTATGTTCTAATGTCAGGCTGCAGGCCCAACACCTGGTTGAGATCATACATTTCATACAGTATGTTCTAATGCCAAGCCTCAGGCCCAACACTTGGTTGAGATAATACATTTCATACAGTATGTTCTAATGTCAAGCCTCAGGCCCGACACCTGGTTGAGATAATACATTTCATACAGTATGTTCTAATGCCAAGCCTCAGGCCCAACACCTGGTTGAGATCATACATTTCATACAGTGTGTTCTAATGTCAAGCCTCAGGCCCGACACACCTGATTGAGATAATACATTTCATACAGTATGTTCTAATGTCAGGCTGCAGGCCCAACACCTGGTTGAGATCATACATTTCATACAGTATGTTCTAATGCCAAGCCTCAGGCCCAACACCTGGTTGAGATAATACATTTCATACAGTATGTTCTAATGTCAAGCCTCTGGTTGAGATAATACATTTCATACAGTATGTTCTAATGCCAAGCCTCAGGCCCAACACCTGGTTGAGATCATACATTTCATACAGTGTGTTCTAATGTCAGGCCGCAGGCCCAACACCTGGTTGAGATCATACATTTCATACAGTGTGTTCTAATGTCAGGCTGCAGGCCCGACACCTGGTTACTATATGTCATACACAAACAATAAATGGGAAGAGTCTCAGAAGTGTGACATCACATAGATTCTACAGAAGTGTGACACCACATAGATTCTACAGAAGTGTAATATCTCATAGATTCTCTAGAAGTATGACATCACACAGATCCTACAGAAGTGTAACATCACATAGATTCTACAGATGTGTAAGATCACATAGATTCTACAGATGTGTAACATCACATAGATTCTACAGATATGTGACATCACATGGATTCTACAGATGTGTGACATCACAAAGATTCTACAGATGTGTGACATCACATAGATTCTACAGATGTGTGACATCACATAGATTCTACAGATGTGTGACATCACACAGATTCTACAGACGTGTGACATCACATAGATTCCACAGTTACTTTCTTCGTCCATGTCGTAGATTTGTTCCCCTTCTCTTAAAAAGCTTTCTGTACGAACAAGCGTAACACTCTGTACCCGATGGGTTACCTGCCCCTCCCCTATCCCGCGCTGTGGAAGGAACGTCCCTCCCAATACCAGAGTGTCTACAGCATGACGGTGCCCGCGCGCCAGGCTCCACGGCTCTGAGATCCAACAGGTCGGAAAGAGCGGCGCATGGCCGTCACAGGACATCGGCTGGGGTGGCTGACGACCAGTGGTGTTAATTGGGTGGATGTGATTCGACAGTTGCAGGTTGAATAAACTCACACGCGCGCGCGCGCGCGCGCGCACACACACACACACACACACACACACACACACACACACACACACACACACACACACACACACACACACATACACACACAACACAGCCGATATTCAGCGGCGTGGTCGTACTGACTCGTTATAGAGCAAATTTCTGGAAATACATTTTTTAGGCTGTTGTCAAATGTTTTTGTCATTCACCAATTCACCCTTTTGCAGTGTTTTTCTTGACATTAACCAATGTACTCTTTCGCAGTGTTTTTTTTTTTCATTCATCAGTTTAACCTTTTGTAGTGCTATTGTCACTCGCCAGTATACCCTCCTGTAGCGTTCTTGTCATTCACCGATGTACACTTTTGTAGCGTAAATGTCACTTTTATGATTTACCCTTTTCTTGTGTTGATGTCAATTTAGCAATTTAACCTTTTGTAGTGTTCTTGTCATTCACCGATTTACCCTTTTGTAGTGTTCTTGATCATTTAACGATTTACCCTTTTGCAGCTTTCTTGTCAGTTTAACGGTTTTTCCTTTTTTTTTGCAGTGTTAATTTCAATTAAACGATTTACCCTTTTGTAGTGCTAATGTCAATTCAACGATTTACCGTTTTGTAGTGCAAATGCCAATTTAACGATTTACCAATTTACAGTGTTAATGTCAATTCAAGGATTTACGCTTTTGTAGCGTTAATGGCAATTTAACGATTTACTCTTCTGTATTGTTAATGTCAATTTAAAGAGTTACGCTTTTGTAGTGTTAATGTCAATTTAACGATTTACCCTTTTATAGTGGTAATATCAATTTAACAGTTTTACTTTTTTCTAAAGTAATGTCAATTTAAAGATTTCCCCTTTTGTAGTGTTCTTGTCGTTCACCGGTTTATTAATTTGTAGTGTTTTTGCCATTCACCGGTTTATTTATTTTAGTGTCCTTGTCATTCACCGGTCTATTTATTTGTAGTGTCCTTGTTATTCACAAGTTTATTTATTTGTAGTGTTCTTGTTATTCACCGGTTTATTTATTTGCAGTGTCCTTGTTATTCACCGGTTTATTTATTTGTAGTGTTCTTGTTATTCACCGTTTATGTATTTGTTGTGTTCTTGTCGATCACCGGTTCAATTGTTTGTAGCGTTCTTGTCGCTTACAGGTGTATTTATTTGTAGTGTCTCTTGTCGTTCACCGGTTTATTTATTTGTAGTGTTCCTGTCGTTTGCAGATTTGTTTATTTGTAGTGTCCTTGTCATTCACCGATGTATTTAATTGTGTTCTTGTCGTTTACAGATATGTTTATTTGTAGTGTTCTTGTTTTCCAGTGTATTTATTTGTAGTGTTCTTGTCGTTTACAGATATGTTTATTTGTAGTGTTCGTGTCGTTCACTGATTTCTTTATTTGTTGTGTCCTTTTCGTTCATCGATGTATTTATTTGTAATGCTCTTGTCGTTCACCGGATTATTTATTTGTAGTATCCTTGTCATTCGCCGGGTTATTTATTTGTAAGGTTCTTGTCGTTGACTGTTTAAGCATCTGTAGTGTTCCTGTCGTTCACAAGTTTATGCATTTGTACTTGTAGTGGTTTACCGTCTACCGATGTATTCTTTGTAGTGTTCTTTTTTCCTCTACCGATGCGTTCTTTTGTAGTGTTCGTTTTCTTTACCGATGCGTTCTTTTTAAGTAGTTCGTTTCCTCTACCGATGCGTTCTTTTGTACTGTTCGTTTTCCTCTATTGCGTTTTCTTTTGTGGTGTTTTTTTTCACTACCGATGCGTTCTTTTGTAGTGTTCGTTTTCCTCTACCGATGCGTTCTTTTGTACTGTTCGTTTTCCTCTACCGATGCGTTCTTTTGTAGTGTTCGTTTTCCTCTACCGATGCGTTCTTTTTTTAGTGTTCTTGTCATCCACCGATGAGTGTATGCGAAGCGCTGTGATGGCGTCAGGGGGCGAAGACACAGTTGTCTCCCACAGCATTGGCTGGAGGAACTGCCGGTCTTACCTGGTCACAGCAGCCGAGTGGAGTGCTCCAACTGAAACAGTGACTTCCACGTCAGTTATTAAAGAAAACGGATTATTTGTATCCACCAGCGCATTGTCAAGCTTTTGCACAGGGTCAGTTGCTAGCTGCTCGATTCTCATTTGTCTGCGGACTCTACAGTACTGCTTGAAGAGTCTGAACTCCTCACTGTAGATCAATCCGCTGTGACTCAGAGAACCAATGAACCAGCCTGTTGGAAACGACCGTGTCTGGCTGCCGACAGTTTGCTATGAGGGGTTGGGGCCGGAGAGAATGCTGCTTTGTCATCTCTATGGCCTCATCCTGTTTTGATCGATCGACCCCCCCCCCCCCCTCCCCCCCCTCCATCCCCTCCTCCCCTACCCACAAGCGCAGTGTTGTGATGATTGTTTGCACAATTCGAGTATGTGCTTCTAGGTCTTCATACAGAGCATTATGTAAGTATAGATGTGCAGTATCGCACATATATTTTGACTCAGGAAG
>JADBJO010000404.1:295000-297500 GCA_016801955.1 Conus betulinus
AAACACACCTAAGCTGTACTGTTACTGTCACTAAAACACACCAACGCTGTACTGTTGCTGTCACATAGAACTACACCAAGGCTGTACTGTTACTGTCCCAAAGAACCACACCTAAGCCGTACTGTTATTGTCCCCTCAATCACAAAGTACCCGCACCACAAGCTGTCCCATCAACCACAAAGAACCACACCAAAGCTGTACTGTTTACTGTCCCAAAGAACCACACCAAGGCTCTACTGTTACTGTACCCTTAACCACAAAGAACCACACCAAAACTGTATTGTTACTGTCCCAAAGAACCACACCAAGGCTCTACTGTTACTGTGACAAAACAGAGCCATACTAAGGCTGTCCTGTCACTGTCACAGAGAACCACACTGAGGTTGTACTGTTACTGTCCCCTCAGTCACAAAGAACCACACCAAGCCTGTACCGTTATTATACCAAAGAACCACACCAAAGCTGTCCTGTTACTGTCACAGAGAACCACACCGAGGTTGTACTGTTACTGTCCTCTCAGTCACAAAGAACCACACCAATTTGTACTGTTATTTACCGAAGAACCACACCCAAGGCTGTCCTATTACTGTCACAGAGAACCACACCGAGGTTGTACTGTTGCTAACCCCTCAATCACAAGGAACCACATCAAGACTGTACTGTTAATGTGACAAAGAGCCACACCAAGGCTGTACTGTTAGTGTCAAAAAGAGCCACACCAATGCTGTTCTGATAGTATCACAAAGAACCACACCATCGATCACAGTGTACAACAAAAATGTTGTACTGTTACTGTCCCCTCAATCACAAAGACTCACACCAAGGCTGTACTGTTACTGTCCCCTCAATCACAAACAACCACACCAAGGCTGTACTGTTACTGTCCCCTCAATCACAAAGAACCACACCAAGGCTGTACTCTACTGTCCCCCAATCTCAAAAAAAACACACCAAGGCTGTACTGTTAATGTCCCCTCAATCACAAAACCACACCAAGGCTGTACTCTTACTGTCCCCAATCACAAACAACCACACCAAGGCTGTACTGTTACTGTCCCCTCAATCACAAACAACCATACCAAGGCTGTACTCTTACTGTCACAAAGAACTACACCAAGGCTGTACTGTTACTGTCACAAAGAACCACACCAAGGCTGTACTGTTACTGTCACAAAGAACCACACCAAGGCTGTACTGTTACTGTCACAAAGAACCACCCCCAAGATTGTACTGTTACTGTCACAAGGATCCACACCAAGGCTGTACTGTACTGTCCCCTCAATCACAAAGAACCACAGCAAGGCTGTATTCTTACTGTCCCCTCAATCACAAAGAACCACACCAAGGCTGCACTCTTACTGTCCCACAATCTCAAAAACCCACACCAAGGCTGTACTGTTAATGTCCCCTCTATCACAAAACAACCACACCAAGGCTGTACTGTGACTGTCCTCTCAATCACAAACAACCACACCAAGGCTGTACTGTTACTGCTACAAACAACCACACCAAAGCTGTACTGTTACTGTTCCCTCAATCACAAAACACCTCACCAAGGCTGTACTGTGACTGTCCCCTCAATCACAAACAACCACAGCAAGGCTGTACTGTTACTGCTACAAACAACCACACCAAGGCTGTACTGTTACTGCTACAAACAACCACACCAAAGCTGTACTGTTACTGTTCCCTCAGTCACAAACAACCACATCAAGGCTGTACTGTTACTGTCCCCTCAATCACAAAGAACCACACTAAGGCTGTACTGTTACTGTCCCCTCAGTCACAAAGAACCACACCAAAACTGTACTGTTACTGTTCCCTCATTCACAAACAACCACATCAAGGCTGTACTGTTACTGTCCCCTCAATCACAAAGAACCACACCAAGGCTGCACTATTACCGCCGTTGTGTTGGTTTTCACCGGTGTATTAGAAATCGTAACTTCCTATGACTGGTGTGCATTATGTTTTTGGTGTTGTGACTCACTTGATGTGGCCATAATGATTTTGTGTGTGGTACGTTTTGGTGTTGTGACTCACTCTCGATGTGGCCATGCTGATTTTTGTGTGTGGTATGTTTTGGTGTTATGACTCACTTGATGTGGCCCTACTGATTTTGTGTGTGGTATGTTTTGGTCACTGGTCGGTCACGAAAGTCCTCACAGACAGACACACGTACAGACACACAGATATCCCCCCTCTCTCTCTCTCTGTCTGTCTGTCTGTCTGTCTGTCTCTCTCTCTCTCTCTCTCTCTCTCTCTCTCTCTCTCTCTCTCTCTCTCTCTCTCACACACACACACACACACACACACACACACACACACACACACACACACACACACACACACACACACACACACACACACACGTGCTCATGCATGCGCACGCACATACACACACACACACACACACACACACACACACACACACACACACACACACACACACACACACACACACATATGTGCGCGCGCACGCACGCATGCATGCACACGC
>JADBJO010000404.1:300000-330000 GCA_016801955.1 Conus betulinus
CACACACACACACACACACACACACACACACACACAACACACACACTTGCTCAAACAATGTTCCATCTGAAAATGGAATTTCGAATTTCACACACACACACACACACACACACACACACACACACACACACGCGCGCGCGCGCGCGCGCGCGCGCGCGCGCGCGCGCGCTACAGATGCGGGCAGGCAAGGAACAAATACAGGCTCACTAATTGGGGGCCCGTGGACTCAGTGAGAGACCACAGAGTTCGTAGTCACTTGGTTTGAGTTCAAATCTAAGCAGCCCGACATGAAAAAAGCACGTAAAAAAAAAAAGTTGCATTTTATTTGATTTCCAACAGAACTCGTGTCGCTCTGGTGTTAGGAGTTCGGAACTTTGCAAGTGTGGTCTCCCCTTTCTCACTCTTCATGTATGTTCTGTCATCAGTGGAGAAAAAAAAAAGAAACATCCGAAGGTGCTGGGGAGGACCAGAGAAAGCACTGTCTTCACCTACCTTTAGAGCAGTCCTGTACCACCCTTGGAGGCCTGCGCTGTGTTGACGATGGGTACAGGCACGCGCAGGACACTCCATTAAGATATCAAGGGACATAACTGCTCCTGAACAGAGGCAAATCGGACTACAGGATGCAACTCACAACAGCCTTAAAGTAGCATCCCCATGGGTGTACTAGCCCGTATTTCATGACTGCAGAGCCACCGGCGAAAAGCACCACCCTCCAGCTGTCGAGCACACCCCACATACCCAACCACTCCTGCCCACGGACAGATGAAGACAGTGCCACTCCAGACACAGCCAAGCTTTCGCCATACGGTCTTATGTGCCCTCAAGAGAGAATCCAAAGTTGTAGTCTTTCCCACTGTCAACAGGACTTTCCCTGTGGTCAGTGGGTCTTTCCTCACCGTCACTGGACCTTTCTCCAGGGTCAGCCTAGTTAAGGCAAACAAGAAAAAGAAACACCCGAAGGTGCTGGGGAGGACCCAGAGAAGCACTGTCTTCACCTGCCTTTAGAGCAGTCCTGTACCACCCTTGGAGGCCTGTGCTGTGTTGACGATGGGTACAGGCACGCGCAGGACAGGACACTCCATTAAGATATCAAGGGACATAACTGCTCCTGAACAGAGGTAAATCGGACTACAGGATGCAACTCACAACAGCCTTAAAGTAGCATCCCCATGGGTGTACCAGCCCGTATTTCATGACTGCAGAGCCACCGGCGAAAAGCACCACCACCCTCCAGCTGTCGAGCACACCCCACAGACCCAACCACCCCTGCCCACGGGGAGTGTTAGGAGTTCGGAACTTTGTAAGAGTGTGGTCTCCCTTTCTCACTCTTCATGTATGTCCTGTCATCAGTGCAATGTTAGAGTGGTCTCCCATTTCTCACTCTATGTATGTTCTGTGTCATCAGAGCAATGTTAGAGTGGTCTCCCATTTCTCACTCTCTATGTATGTACTGTATCATCAGTGCAGCGTCAGAGTGGTCTCCCATTTCTCACTCTCTATGGATGTTCTGTGTCATCACTCTCCTGGAATGTCCTGGAGCATTAGTGCAGTGTTAGAGAGTAGTCTTCCATATCCCACTCTTCGGGAGTGGTTATCCCCCTCTGCTATATAAACTTGCGTAGATGTAGACCTTAAACCTTACTATAACGAGCTGAACAAATTTGAAATGTTAGTAATAATGCACCGCCAAAAAAAAAACGTAGACAAACAAATCAGAAGATAAAGCACGACGCGTTCGACCCCTTAGGTCTTTTTCAGGCAAGATTCAAAGCACAGGACAACGAAAACGAACGAGCAATCACTAATCTTCGTCCGTTGTTGAATGAGAACGAGGTTGTCCGGAAGGAGACAATGTGTAAGTCGAGGTAGTAATGATGATAATTATGATACTGATAGGAATGATAATAATGGCAATGATGATGATCACACACACACACACACACACACACACACACACACACACACACACAACCAGTGACCTAGCGATAATACCATGAACAAGGGGGCGTCCAATTTCACCTATTCCAGTTTCACCTACGCTTTGTTATTCAAATTAGCAAGATGGCTGCCCCTGACCCGTGCAGTTTCACCTTTTCAGTTGTTCCCCTCCTTTTTACAGAATTTGCCAAAAGTCCAATTTCACCTATCTCGGGGCTGGCAAGCCGTCAAATTTCACCTACGACCTGTGGACCTGTGAACTGTATTTTTCTTGTTCTCTCTCTGCATGTCTTGCCCACTTTTTATTTTTCAATGTGAAATTGACTCAGTCTTTTCTCATAACTTCACTGACTCGTACTTTCGTAAAGTGTTTGAAAAGTGAAATTTACTCAGTCCCTTCACCGACTCGTACACACTGGTTCATTTGTCTTCTCTGCAATCATTGAGCAGGAATTTGTCAACACAGAGGGGAGCGAAAATGAATTCTGGATGGTCACATCTTTGGTTGAGGTGTGCGGTGAGTGAAAGACTGATGCCATGACTGAACAGACGAGGGATGAGAGGTGAGTGAGGAGACGAACGATTCTCGCAATAATGTCAGCTGATGAACACTACAACATATGTGAATGTGATGTCTATGTACAGTCTTAAAAAATAAAGTATTTTTAATTAAAAGACATTGCTTTCACGTGTATCTTCACCCATGCTTAATGCATTGGTAGGCTGTCGGTCGGTCCCTCATATAGCGCAAAAAAAACCACAGTAGGTGAAAGTGACCCTTAAGATACATTAGTGAAATTGGCCTACCTGAGACCGTAGGTGAAACTGGAATAGGTGAAACTGGAATGGGTGAAATTGGATGCCCCCCCCCCCCCCCCCCCCCCCCCCCCGTTTCTTCGGGTGTTATTGTAGAAACCGGGGATAAGGTTGCATGTCTTCTCGCAACGCGCCACGCAGTGATCAAACGCCGTATCATCTTTCCAATCGATTGTGTTTGTACATGTGTGAACCTGATCGGCAGACCGAATGTGGGGAAATGACATTCCGACTTTCTTCTTTGCAAGACACTGTCGTCGTTGTGCAATGCCAACAAATGTGTGGTGTGTGTGTGTGTGTGTGTGTGTGTGTGTGTGTGTGTGTGTGTGTGTGTGTGTGTGTTTCGACGTTATCTTTTGTTGCCCTACCATGGTAGATTTTCCTATACTGTTCCTGGTACTGGGGAGTACACCTTGACACATGAGGAGAGAGAGAGAGAGAGGAGAGAGAGAGAGAGAGAGAGAGAGAGAGAGAGAGAGAGAGAGAGACAGACAGACAGACAGACAGACAGACAGACAGACAGACAGACAAAGATAGAGATAATCGAAGATATACAGACAGACAGACAGACAGACAGACAGAGGAGAAAGATAGAGACAGTCGGAGAGAAACCAGGAGAGAGAGAGAGAGAGAGAGAGAGAGACAGAGACAGAGACAGAGACATACATACAGACAGAGACGTGGGATTGGGGGTGTGAAACGGAAACTGAAACAAATTTATTCGTCACTGGCTGAAGCCTCTTTCTAAATGGAACACAGGATTGTAACAACTGAAGGTCAAACTGAAATGTGTTATCTGGAACAACAGAATCACATAACACTGACAGCTGAGCATCAATATCTAACTTGACATAATCACCAACAACCTGAGTACAAGGGTACGTCTTTTGAAGAACTGTACAGGTATGCCAAACGTTTTCCATGACCATTTTGTTTGGGGTGTCAGAAGCAGAACAACACGGAAAGACACTGACATATAAAAAAAAAATATATATATCGAGGAACAGATTTGGTTTATGAACCTTAAAAAGGTGGGCAGGAAAGCCAAAACTATTCCCCGTCACTCCTTGAACTAGTGCATAGAGACTACCTACTAAAAGCTTTCATTGACATGTGTGTAACGAGACTTGTGTAAAATAACACCTGAAACTCCAAGATGTTTTAAATGTTTATCTACACTATGAAGATGATATGTATCATAATACCCACGTGTTTCACAAGTTCCTTAGAAAGCATGTCTCTCACTGTTTTGATTACGTTCCTCCCAGGTCCACCACCTTTTAAAAGTCAGCTCTTTTAAAAGCAGTATTCATGTTTTCAACACGCTGATTTATTGAAAGAAATCAAAAAACACAACAAAAAACCGAACATGTGACGCCCAAGTTTTGTCTACTACGTAACTCCACCCTCGGTAACATTTTGTAGGCTTTATACAGCAAAGTTTCCTCAACCATACACAGAATCTGTCACAATTTCAATTCAGTTCATACCGCTTTTATCCCAGCCCAGCCGACTGCAATGGGCCATATTATTGCATATCTAGTATGCTACGTTGTAAAGTGAGTTTATATAAATAGGATAACAAGCTGTGTTCCTATAAGTAGAATTGTTTAGCGTTTTAGCGTTAACTCCCCAAAATTCCTTCAACAAAATCTCCTTTTTCTATGTGCACGTCAGTCCTAACCTAATCCTATCATTCAGCTCTTTACTCAGCAGTCAGTCAGATGTGAGCGTCAAAAGGTTACAGGAACATTATCAAGGCCTTATCATCACTATGACGTTTTAGCACAAAGCACAGTGAACCACTCTTTGCCTTAATGTCACATACTGGCAAGGAGCTGAAACGCTGAGACGATTTGTGACATAAATTCTGAAATGTTTAAAAAATCACGACGCTTATTGTCTTACCATGGAGGAAGCATCTTTCCCCGGCTGCCAAATGTCAACCTTTCCTGAACACCACAATACTGTTCGTTTTCGGACTGACCTTTGGCTGAAGTCTGACAGATGCATGATAAAGATTACTTAATCGAGTTTGGGGGTCAGTTTGGAGTTTCGGCCTGCAGAACAATGCCATCAGCTAAATGCATGGACAAATAATTCGAAGACTTCGGGAGATAGCATCGCACCGTGTCTTCAATCCTGAATACTTTCCAAGGTCAGTTCATTGATGAAGAAAGAGCACAGGACAACAAGCATCGCCCTGCTCCACGCTCTGTGCAGATATATAATACAGTCTGTTACAACGCATTTTACTTTCGCCGTACATCAATTTACAGAAGTTTAATACATTGATAATCGTTGACGCCATTGTTTCCCAGCAGAAGCCAGAACAATCGGCTTGATATAGAATCTAAGAGTTTTCAGTGAGAGAGAGAGAGAGAGAGAGAGAGAGAGAGAGAGAGAGAGAGAGAGATTATCTTCTTTATCCCCAAATTACTCTCTGACTGTCACCTTGAACGCCCGGGTATCACGGAAAAGGGGAAGGGGGAGCCGGGGTGTACGTCAACGGCGTGGAACTCATCTGGAACAACAGACGTGGCATTGTGGTGGGCCTGACTTCAGGCCAGGAGCGTGTGGTCGATCCACCAAGCCGCTCTGGTGCTCACCTCTCTAGATCAGACACGTTGGACCTGTCCCAGAACCCGGCCATCGCATACCTTCCGTGGTTAAGTTCATAACTGCCACGTCAGCGCTCCCCCCCCCCCCCCCCCCCCCCCCCCCCCCCCCCTCTGTTTAACCATCTTCCTCACCCGCAAAAGGGAAAAAAAAAAAAAAGCATCTATGAAGTGGCAGGTGCGACCACCTCTCCGACTAACAGCCTACACGAAGTCCTCTATCTGATCCATCATCTCCAGACTAGTCAATTTCAGACGGCGACCACCTAAATAACCACTTTTCTTTCGATTTTGTTTTCTCTCTCTTTTTCTTTGTAAAATTTATAAATTGAGGGGGTTAGTTACCGCCAAAGACTAGACAAATTAAGGTTGGGGGGGGGGGGGGGGGATGCATTTTGACCTCTTGGGTCTTCTTCAGGCAAAAACAAATAACATTTAGGACATCTTTTTATCTTTGCGCCGAATATGAGAAGATACGTGGATTCTCGTTCTTCGTTTTCACTGTCCTAAGTGTTATTTGTTTTTCCTGAAGAAGACCCAAGAGGTCGAAATGCATTGTGACTTGTCCTGTACTATGTCCTTGGCGGTAACTAACCTCCTCATTTCTAAATTTTGCTTCATTTTCCGCCCTCAGTCACTTCGTTTTGAAGCTACCTTTTTCTTTGTGATCAGTCCTGTCTGATTTACAGTATGTCGGGCCACACAGAGACAGCCGCGGTAGCCGCTCAGTCAAGTGGCCGCCAATCAACACCCTACCCCCCCCCCCCCACCCCATCCCCACCCCCAAGCTGCGCTTATAACAGACACTCGATGCGTTTATGTTGTTGACAGAAAGGCACTGAAAGGGGGACGGGCGAGTTGAAATGAGAGTGGGGATGGGAGGGGAGGTAAGCAAGTGGGTGGCGGCAGTGGGTGGATGGGCGGTGGGTGTGGTTGCACGTGTGTTACAGTAACTAGTCGACCGTTTCTTGCAGTTCCCCCCAGCTCTCTCTGTCCCCCCATCTCATCCCTTCAACCTTCTGTCTGTCCTCCCTTTGGTCTATCGCTTGCCTTTCATCTCATGAAATTCAAACGACTCAGTATTTTTTTTTTAATGCAAGACATTCACGATATTTCAGCCTCAAATCACCAGCACGGATAAACTATAGACGGATGAGGCAACTGGCTGTTGCAAACTATCACTGTTGCAGTGTTGTTGTTGTTGTTGTTGTTGTTGTTTTTAGAATATGCAACCAGTTCGTGACATTACAGACGGACGTGAAATGACTGCAGGCAGTAACTGAAGAAAGAGACTGCACGCTGTGTTGATAGTCCGTACTTAACTCCCGTCCGAAAATTTACACGCCCAAGGGAAGTAATTTACTTCACGCGTCCTTCTCACTTGCAAAATGGCGCCATTCCAGCGCTGCTAAGTTACTGCCCTTTCTTCTCTGGACACTGTGGTTGGTTTGGCCTGTGGAAACCTTTCAGGTCGAAATGTGTGGTTTCTGTAGTTTCTCTACTTGTTGCCCTTTGTTTAACGGTGTAGCAACACGTCTTGATCTCTGCCCCGTGACAGAAAGAAAAAGGAAAGGACAGGCAGGTGGCAGCTGTGACAGTCGCAGTCTAATTCACTGGTAGTGTGTTGTGCCTGTGCATGGCGAGCCGTAGCAAGCGGCGTGGAGTAATGCCAGTGGGATGGCAGAAAAGATGGTTATATGAAGTGACATTTCACAGCCCCCCCCCCCCCCCCCCCCCCTGAATGCAAACAAAAAAAAAAACAAAAAAATCAAAACAGAAAACAAAAAAAAAAAACACTCACACCGCATTCACAAAATAAGAACTCTTGGCAAACCCACGATCATAATCATCAGCTGCTTTATCATAAAAAAAAAATGTAAACGCTAGAGTCATGGCACTGTCTATAACCTGTTGTGAATTAAAAATCCGGACAAAACAGCCAGAGTTGACAAATTCTGTTGTATGTAACAACCAATAAGGCATATCACAGCTTTAAGGGCCTCCGTCTTCGAAGCCATATATTGCAAGCAACACATATCAAAACAATAACGACAACAATAAACAAGCATTCCAAATGATATATACCAAAATCATAACAATCACCATCAAACAAAACATGGCAAAACAACGCACACGCGCACGCGCACACACACACACACACACACACACACACACACACACACACACACACACACACACACACACGTACCAAAGCAAGAAATTTGAATAATGACACATCCCGTCTGTACATTAACGTACGTAATCCATATTCAACGAAATAACCCCAACCCCACCCCTCCCAACAACCAAAAAACTCTCAGTCAGGGCACACCTAGTGAACCTGATGATAAATGAGCTTTGGCACGCCATAAAACCCAACAACCTGCACCCTTGTCAACCACACCTAACACAGCCAACACACCCTGCCGGTAAGTTGCGGCCTGTCATCGTGAAACCTCGCAGACTGAATCGTTGGAGGCCGTGCCCACGACCCCCAGCATCAAACCCACTAACACCGGGCTGGTGCTGATGGGGGTCCCGGACATGGAGGTGAAAGCTACAACAAGATCTGAGGTCAGTCCCCAGTGGACTCCTCCAGAGCGGCGGATTGCAATGGAAGACAGGAGGGACACAGTCCGGACTGGCCTGCTTTAAGGACGTGTCCGGGACAGTGGGCGACACTGAAGATCTGCTGTCTGCAGATGGGAACATGTAAAGATGAAAAAGAAAAGAGAGACAAGGCCTGGAGGAGGAGCAGCAGGAGGAGGAGAAGGAAGAAGAGGAGGAGGAGGAGGATGCAGAGGAGGAGGAGGCAGAGGAGGAGGGGAGGAGGAGAAAGAGGAGAAGGACGAAGAGGAAGGAGGAGGAAGAGGAGGAGGAAGAAGGAGGAGGAAGAGGAGGAGGAAGGAAGAGGAGGAGGAGGAGGAGGAGGAGGAGGAAGAGGAGAGGAAGAGGAGGAGGAGGAGGAGGAGGAGGAGGAAGAGAAGGAGGAGGAAGAGGAAGAGGAGAGGAGGAGGAAGAGGAGAAAGAGGAGGAAGATGAGCAGGACAGGAGGAGGAGGAGGCAGAGGAGGAGCAGAGCAGGAGAAAAAGCAGGAGCAGAGCAGGGGAAGAAAGAAGAACAACAACAAAGGAGGGAAAAGGATGAAGAGAAATCGGAAAAGAATGAGAAAAAAAAAGAGAAGAAGAAAACGACAACGACGACGACAACGACGACGACGACGAAGAACGACGACGACGAAGAAGAAGATGATGATGATGATGATGAAGAATGAAGAAAGATAGATGATGATGATGATTCTGATGAAAATTCTGACGAACAAGAAGAAGAAGAAGAAAAGAAAAAAAAAAAGAAAAGAAGCAGTAAAAAAAGAAGAAGACGTAAAAAAGTAATGATGATAACAATAACAACAGCAACAATAATGATAATGATAACAATAACAATAATAATAAGTATACTACTTCTACCACTGCTGCTACTACTACTCAATATAATAAGAACAACAGCAACAATAATAATAATGATAATGATAACAACAACAACAATAATAATGATACTACTACTACTACTACACCATTAATCATAATGATGACGATGTTAATAATGATAATAATGATGACAATAACAATACGATGATGATAATGTTGATGTTAATAATGATAATAATGATGACAATAACAATACGATGATGATGATGAAAAAAAGCACAGCACAGTTTCAGCCTCAAGCCTGACGTCCCGAGACCTTACACACATGACCGGAGTCACACCTCTCTCAGGCGCTTGACAGTTTTGCCCCTTCGTCTTCCGCCCCTTTTCTTTCTCCTTCTCCTCTTCCTCCTCCTCCTCCGTCCATCGTCCTGGACTGCTTCCCCCTCCCTCTCCCCCTCCCCCTCCGCCTGTTCCTGCCCCACAGCGCCCCGGCAGGATGTCCACACCGGCGTCGGTGACTGTTAGCACCGAAGGTCGCTGGTTCTGCAGCTCCAGCGGTATGGGGCAGTCCACAGCGGCGGCGCTTGACACTCCTGCCCCTTCGTCTTCCACCCGGGGTGCCTGTCCATCGTCGTGGACAGCCTCCCACTCCCTCTCCCCGTCCCCGTCCCCCTCCGCCTGTTCCTGCCTCGCAGCGTCAGGTAGGATTTCCACGCTGGCGTCGGTGACTGTGAGCACCGAAGGTCGCTGGTTCTGCAGCTCCAGCGGTATGGGGCAGTCCACAGCGGCCGCCGTGTCCTGATCGTCTTCAGCTGGGAATAGCGGCACCTGGCTTTCTCGACGGGTCCTGGCGCTCCTGTGGTTACAAACATTGTGGTGAACGACATAGAGACTGTGACACCACACACCTGTACACAGACAGTGTGGTAAAAGACATAGGGACTGTGACACCACACCTGTAAAAAATGTGGTGAAAGACATAGGGACTGTGACACCACACACCTGTACACTGAAAGACATAGGGACTGTGACACCACACACCTGTACACAGACAGAAGGGACTGTGACACCACACCTGTAAAAATGTGGTGAAAGACATAGGGACTGTGACGTGACACACACACACACCTGTACATAGGGACTGTGAAAGACATAGGGACTGTGACACCACACACCTGTACACTGAAAGACATAGGGACTGTGACACCACACACCTGTACAGAATGTGGTGAAAGACATAGGGACTGTGACACCACACACCTGTACACTGAAAGACATAGGGACTGTGACACCACACACTGTACCTGTAAAAAATGGGACTGTGACACCACACACCTGTAACTGAAGACATAGGGACTGTGACACCACACACCTGTACACTGAAAGACATAGGGACTGTGACACCACACACCTGTACACTGAAAGACATAGGGACTGTGTGACCACACACTGTGTACACTGAAAGACATAGGGACTGTGACACCACACACCTGTACACTGAAAGACATAGGGACTGTGACACCACACACCTGTAAACAGAAAGTGGTGAAAGACATAGGGACTGTGACACACACACCTGTACAGAATGTGGTGAAAGACATAGGGACTGTGACACCACACACCTGTACACTGTGAAACCTGTACACTGAAAGACATAGGGACTGTGACACCACACACCTGTATAAAATGTGGTGAAAGACATGGTGAAAGACAGGAACTGTGACACCACACACCTGAAGACATAGGGACTGTGGCATCACACACCTGTGGTGAAAGACATAGGGACTGTGACGTCACACACCTGTACACTGAAAGACATAGGGACTGTGACACCACACACCTGTAAAAAATGTGGTGAAAGACATAGGGACTGTGTGACGTCACACACCTGTACACTGAAAGACATAGGGACTGTGACACCACACACCTGTACATACTGTGTGTACAGAATGTGTGAAAGAAAGGGACATGACATCACACACCTGTACACTGAAAGACATAGGGACTGTGACACCACACACACAGTGTGGTCAAAGACACAGTAACACACACACCTGTGTGGTGAAAGACATAGCGACTGTAACACCACATACCTGTACAGAGTGAGGTGAAAAAAACATAGAGACTGTGACACCACACACTTGTACACAGACAGTGGAGAGAAAGACATAGTTACTGTGACATTACACACCTGTACACTGAAAGACATAGGCACTATGGCACCACACACCTGTACAGAGTGTGGTGAAAGACACAGGGACTGTGACATCACACACTGTACACAGACAATGAGGTGAAAGACACAGGGACTGTGGCACTACACACCTGTACGCTGAAAGACATAGGTACTGTGACACCACACACCTGTACACTGAAAGACACAAGGGACTGTGACACCACACACCTGTACACAGACAGTGTGGTGAAAGACACAGGGACTGTGACACTAACGGCAGAATAAATGTGGTTATTGATTATTGTAACCCAAAGATATAGAGGCGATTGTCTGAAGATTTGTCCCGTGTTTATTTTGTGGTTGCCTCGTGTTCAGGATTATCTCTTGGTATGTTCAGTGTAGCTCTAGAATTACGCATCTTGGTAGCGACGTAATTATTACAATAACACGTCACGTAACTACAGGATAATAACGGCGGCATGGCGAGAGTTACAAGCTAGGCTTGTTAATCTGCCGTTCTATGAGCTGGCTCTCTGAGCTGGGGTCCCTGTTTTCTAGATTTTAGGCATCTGTGGGACGGTGTTCTGTGTATCCTTGTTCCTGTGGATTTCTACAGCTGCCTGATGAGGTGGTGATCCTGGTGAATTGTTCGTCCGGTTTGCCTCCCATGTCTGTGGAGCCGTTTGGAGAAATGGCTGACGTGGTCGTGAAGCTATTGGAACCTGCAATTGTTCGTCTGAGGGACGGTGCTCGGTGTCTCCTTGTTCCTGTCGATCTCTACAGCGGCCTGAACAGGTGGTGATCCTAGTGGAGTGTTCGTCCAGTTTGCCTCCCGCGTCTGTGGAGTCGTTTGGAGAAATGGCTGACGTGACTGTGAGGCTCTCGTTATCTGTAAATTGTTCGTCTGATACAGTCAGCTATATCCTTGGAGTATTGGCTGAAACCATCGAGGTGCTGCCGACCGGATTTGAGGGCTGGAGAGCGGAGTCGGATCTGCCCAGCCCACTGTGTCTGCGTGCGTCGTGTAGAGTGGGATCGAATGTTTCTATTCTTTTCACGGGATGCTACGTGAATTGAATTGACAAGAATGGGACTGTGGGGAGTTCCTGAAGCAACAATTTAGGATGAGGGCCTGAGTACAAGAAAAGAAGGAAACGGTTTAAAGTTCTAAAGAGACTAGTGATTCTGATTTTGTTCAAGGGTCTGAGTTTGGGCCATCAGAATAACTTTGTATGAATGAATGGCGTGATTGAGTGCGGCATAGTAGAATGAGAGAAATATTTGATTCTTCGTGTATACAAAAAAAAAACTGTCGATGGACGAACGAATAAATTAGAGTGTGACTGTTTATTGGAATTTCGTTGATTTGAGAGGATGAATCGGGTGGGAGTTTGTATCTAGATAGGCACCCATTTCCAATTTTTGCGTGTGGTGTTTTTTTTTTTTTTTTTTAATCAAAATCCTTCGTCCCCTCCTTTCCCCTTCCTCCGCATTACAGACACCACACACACCTGCACACAACCAGCGTGGTGAAAGACATAGGGACTGTGACACCACACCCCTGTAGATACGCAAAACTACTGTTCTGCAACATTTAAGCAACCTACAAGGAAAGGTTTCACATATCACCCGTGAAACAGTTTCTGCGTCACATGATGACGTGTCCTTCTTCTGTTTATGACCAGAAGCACATGTTCAGTGAGTACCTGCCTGTGCACTGCATGCGATATGCATTTCACTGGGTAAACACTTTAGCGAGCTGGTGAATAAAACTACTGACATAGTTCACGTGATCTGTTGTGCTCCTCAAGTTTCACTCATCCCGGCTATGGCAATGCAACGTCGAGTGTAAAGTTTGGCTTGGTCGCCGTTGAAAAGCCCTGGATTTGTCAGCTTCTTGGACCTCGCCTAGACATGTCTGGTATTCTTCTGGAACCGCTGGCGAAAACAAATTCACTTGAACATGGAAGTCTCAGCCAAACTGCCAAAGTGCTGCGATGTTAGTATTCTGGTATTTCGGACAAACTAATCTTCGTGCTCGTCGCCCTCTTTGTCATTGATAAACACCTCTGCCATAATCTGGACACGAGAGGTAGACTTAAACCTTTGGCTTCTTTCTCATATAGTTCTAATGTTGCCAGTCCATCGTTTTTTTTCTGCCTCCCTCTCCGTCTCCTTCCCTGCACAGTGCTGTGGAGGACTGTTTGAGCAAGGCTACTGAAGTTTGTGACGTGGCCATACCAGGAAGGCGCCGCGCCAAGCCGCACAGTGCTGTGGACTGTTTGAGCAAGGCTACTGAAGTTTGTGACGTGGCCGTACCAGGAAGGCGTCAAGCCACACAGTGCTGTGGAGGACTGTTTGAGCAAGGCTACTGAAGTAATGACACGGCCGTACCAGGAAGGCGCCAAGCCGTAGAAATGTTGCGCAACCGCAGGATGTTAAACATCAGACATTCTGATCATCAACACGCACCTCCAACCACCGAGCAGCACACCACACCATATGAAGACCTGCTGACACTGGTGATGACAAGAAAACTACAGACGCCTCCCCTATTCCCCCACCCCCACCCCCCAACCACCTTCATGCGTTCTTACCTGTGATGGAACGTGCGCCGTAGGAGGCTGACGGCGAGGGTCAAGATGAGGATGGTGACCAGTACACTTCCCACCAGCAGCCCCAGCAAGAGGCCCGTGGACTTGGGCTTCTCCACCTCCTCGGTGGTGGAGAGGGTGGCAGCGTGGTGGACTGCTCCAAAGCATCTGCACCAAGGAATAGGACTGCATTGGCTTGTCAGCGTGAGAGTGAGCGAGTGAGTGTATGTATGCATGCATGCATATATATATATATATATATATATATATATATATATATATATATATATATATATATATATATACATAGATATATAGATATAGATATATAGATATATATATATATATACACATCTGTCTGTCTGTCTCTGTCTGTCTCTCTCTCTCTCTCTTTTTTCGCTATCACACACACACACACACACACACACACACACACACACACACACACACACACACAAAGGTAAAGAACAGTCAGCCAACCAAACGACTACACAACAAGACCCCCTCTCAACAAACCAACCGATCACCACCACCACTTCACCATCTCTAACACCACCACCATCACCAACGACACAATACAACGCTGGTTCCAGATTCTCCCTTCCCAGTCGAGTGCACCAACGATGGGGGACATGTTTGCAGAACGGGAGGAAAGTGGGGCCAAACGCTTAATGGTCACAGTGGTACCGACAATAGTCACAGCGATACGGACAATGGTCACAGCGGTGCGGACAATGGTCACAGCGGTATGGTCAATGGTCACATCGGTACGGACAATGGTCACAGCAGTATGGACAATGGTCACAGCGGTACGGACAATGGTCACAGCGGCATGGACGATGGTCACAGCGGTATGGACAATGGTCACAGCGGTATGGACAATGGTCACAGCGGTGTCACAGCGGTATGGACAATGGTCACAGCGGTATGGACAATGGTCACAGCGGTACGGACGATGGTTACAGCGGTACGGACAATGGTCACAGCGGACAATGGTCACAGCGGTACGGACATGGTCACAGCGGTACGGACGATGGTCACAGCGGTATGGACAATGGTCACAGCGGTATGGACAATGGTCACAGCGGTATGGGCAATGGTCACAGTGATGCGGTGGGAGAAACGCAGGGACAAGACAAACGGACAATGGTCACAGCGGTATGGACAATGGCCACAGTGGTATGGACAATGGTCACAGTGATGCGGTGGAGAAACGCAGGGACAAGACAAACGGACAATGGTCACAGCGGTATGGGCAATGGTCACAGTGATGCGGTGGAGAGAAACGCAGGGACAAGACAAACGGACAATGGTCACAGCGGTATGGACAATGGTCACAGCGGTATGGGCAATGGTCACAGTGATGCGGTGGAGAAACGCAGGGACAAGACAAACGGACAATGGTCACAGCGGTATGGGCAATGGTCACAGTGATGCGGTGGAGAAACGCAGGGACAAGACAAACGGACAATGGTCACAGTGGTATGGACAATGGTCACAGTGGTATGGACAATGGTCACAGAGGTATGGACAATGGACACTGCAGTACAGACAATGGTCACAGTAGAGCGGTGGACAAACACAGGGACAAGACAAACGGACAATGTCACAGCGGGTACGGACAGTGGTCACAGTGGAACGGTGGACAAACACAGGGACAAGAAACACGGGAAGTGGGCACTCCCAGCATTACAGTCAGCTTGGGGTATGGGAAGAGAAGGAAGGGGGGGGGGGGGGGGGGGGAGAGAGGGAGGACCGGGAAAGGCGCTATTTACCGCGCCTTTCGTACCAGCCCTCCAAGGGATGGTATTGGTGACGGGACAGGAGGAGGAAAAGGCGTGGACACTCATAGACACACACTGAAGGGGGGGGGGGGGGGGGGGGGGGGGGGGGGTAGGCAGGAGGCAGGGGTGACACAGTGGTGGAAGAACCACCAGGAGACACAGACACTCACAGACACAGTGATCGAGAGAGGTGGCTCCAAGTAGGTCCCAGGTCAACCCAGGGGGACAGGGGAGGCAAGAGGTGGCTGCCGGCTGGTCCTGGTAGAAGCCCAGGGGGCACTGGACGCAGTAGTCGTCCACCTCCATGGTGCCTGGTGGACATTCAGCTGGAAACAGACGGTCTGACACTACCTCCTCTGACCAGTCATGGTGGCTCTTTCATCACATCATGTCGATGAAATACACTTTAAGCTACTGATCAAATTCCGACGAAATAGTTGTCAGTGTACCGCTCTCACGTATCTCTTTGGGGATTTGAACAAAAACTTCTTTGTCCTCGTCTTGGATTAAAAGAAAGTGATGTTTGAAATCAAGGAAGTATGGGATTTTTAAAAGGAATCACGCGCAAAATAGCATGGGTATCTTACCGCTGGCATCAGCGGAATGACTTTAACAAGTAGACAAATGTTGAACTCATGAGCTGCCACATGAATGCAAAAGACACTGAAGAAACAAGTCTTGACCTGGTAGTCTTCGTCAAGACTTGTAGTCTTCTTCAGGCAGGACGTCGACCAACAAACAACCCACGGAAATAAACAAGTAGGGGGGGAAAGCAGGTGTAGGCGAGCTATTTTTCAGTTGCTATGACAATGAACATTAAATCCCTCTCTGACAGGACTGAGGATCGTTGAATTCTGTACTTTGAACAGATTATTTGCCTATACGGCTGCTCAAAGCTGGGCTCTGCAGTCATGAAATACAGGCTGGTACACCCATGGGAACGCTCTCGTGGAGGTTGTGTCACGTCACATCCAGTGGCCATTACATAACGGCATCTGCCAGGGAGCAGTTATGTCCCTTTACATCATAACGGAATGCCCTGTGCGTGCCTGCAGCCTATGTGAACACAACACAGGCTTCCAAAGGTGATGCAAGCCCGGCTGGTGTGCTCAGCAATTAAGAAAAGTACTTCTCTGGGTCCCACCGCACCTTCGGGTAATCGTTTTCTTTTCGTTCCTGCTCAGAGCATGTTTACGATCATGCCTGCTTAGAGTCGACTTAGGAATCATCGAATTCCGTATTTCAAACACTTTTTTTTCTAACAGAGAACTGTTTATGTGCATGCCTGCTCTGACTTAGGAATCACCGAATTCCGTATTTTGAACAGAACTGGTTTTTGAACAGAAATATATATGTACATGCCTGCTGAGAGTCGACTTTGGAATCATCGAATTCCGTGTTTTGAACAGAATTGTTAATGTACATGCCTGCTTAAAGTCGACCTCCGTCTCCTGGGCGAGAAGTCCTCATTGAGCCAAGTGGTCTGCCGTTGTGACGGTCCTCCCCACGGCTCTTACGGCAGAACATAACCCAAGATGTTGTGGTGTTTCCAATGCCCTCACAATTCAACACACTCTCGGTGGTGGGGATGGGGGATTTTGGGGTGGGGGTGGGGTGTCGCAGTGACAGATAGGAAAGGTGAATGGGAGAACAACATAAAGAAAAAAGAGACCAAAATGGAGTCATAAACACTGAGACTAAAAGAACATGCTCGAGCCTATGTTTGAAGATCCGAAAGAAATGAAAGGGATTTACCATTTGTGGACTCAGCTGACAACACAACAAAAGGTAACTGTCAGGTTGAATAAAGTACCTTCCAACGTATACTGGCCGCTGGCGGAGATGACGACAAGAAAACAGATATTGAAATACTGAGCGCCGGATGAACACAACGAACAGTGAAGACGCAAACCTTGACCCGTCAGTCTTCTTCAGCTGGACGACAACAAGCAAACAATGAAAGAAATGAAAACATTGTGGGGAAACGTAAGCGTGAAGGAATGATTTGTCGGTTACTATGAAAATGATTAGGGGGAATGTTTAAAAAAAAAAGGCGACGTTGAAATAAAAATGTTAACCCGGTCTCTGGCAGCGCATAACATCTCTGAGTTCTGCATTCAGACCAGAAACACCTCTTCATATGCCTGCTCAGAGTTCTCTTTATATGCCTGCTCAGAGTTCTGTTTATACGCCCTGCTCAGAGTTCTGTTTATACGCCAGCTCAGAGTTCTGTTTATACGCCTGCTCTGAGTTCTGTTTATATGCCTGCTCAGAGTTCTGTTTATATGCCTGCTCAGAGTTCTGTTTTATACGCCTGCTCAGAGTTCTGTTTATATGCCTGTTCAGAGTTCTGTTTATGAGTTCAGAGTCGACTTTCTCCTCGATGTGAACTCCTCAGCCAGGCCAGTCTTCAGCAGACATGACTGTGCCAAGACGGCACGTCGCGTAGGGCACCGCCTGTGATCGTGTGGTGTTTCGGCGCGCCACGCGTGAATGAAACATTACGGTTCAATGAACTCTCAATCAGAGCAGTGAGGGAGCTAAAGGGGGAATGGGAGAGAACGACAGAATTAAATAAGTTGCCAAAAGTGAGTCATGAATTACTGAAATAAAAGATTAAGCCTATGTTTGAAGATCCGAAGCAAATCAAAGGAAAATTACTTGGACTCATCAGACAACCCTCGAACAACCCTATAGACACTGACCCTACAAACAACCCTGTAGATACTGACCCTACAAACCACCCTGTAGACACTGACCCTGCAAACAACCCTGCATATACTCACCCTCCAACAACCCTGTAGACACTGACCCTGCAAACAACCTTGTAGATATTGACCCTACAAACAACCCAGTAGACACTGATCCTATAAACAACACTATTACCTCGACCCTGCAAACAACCCTGTAGATACTGACGCTACAAACAACCCTGTAGATACTGACGCTACAAACAACCCTGTAGATACTGACCCTACAAACATCCCTGTAGAGACTGACCCCACAAACAACCCTGTAGATACTGACCCTACAAACAACCCTGTAGATACTGACTACTAAACAACCCTGTAGATACTGACCCTACAAACAACCCTGTAGATACTGACCCTACAAACAACCCTGTAGATACTGACCCCTACAAACAACCCTGTGGATACTGACCCAACCCTGTAGATAACAAACCCCCTGTAGATACTGACCCTACAAACAACCCTGTAGATACTGACCCTACAAACAACCCTGTAGATACTGACCCTACAAACAACCCTGTAGATACTGACCCTACAAACAACCCTGTAGATACTGACCCTACAAACAACCCCTAGATACTGACCCTACAAACAACCCTGTAGATACTGACCCTACAAACAACCCTGTAGATACTGACCCTACAAACAACCTGTATACACTGACCTTACAAACAACCCTGTAGATACTGACCCTCTTCGGACTGTATATCCACAGCTTTTCTTGAGGATAAGCACGTGTGACATATAAGCCTAACTCACCGGGGTTCCCTCAAATATTTACAATTGGAGCTAGTGTCCGTGAGAAAAAAAAAAGCAAAGAAAAAGGTGACTTATCTTGTTGTTGTACTTGGATATCAAGTAATCCCCACCTCCTTAAAAAAAAAAAAAGTTACCACTGTAGAACATGTCTGGGTCGCAAGTACGACTGCGCTAAGTCATTTTTACGCTCGTTTCATGATTTAAAGAAAGTTGGAAGAAAGAAGAGGGTGAGGAACCCTTTTAAAAAAAAAAAAATGAAAAGAAGAAGAAGAAGAAGGAAGAGAGGAGGAGAGGGAGGAGGAGGAGGAGGAGGAGGAGGAGGAGGAGAGAGTAGAGGAGGAGAAGAAGAAGAAGAAGAAGAAGAAGAAGAAGAGAGAAATAGGAGAAGAAGAAGAAGACCATTCGCTTCACCTCAAGATTCGAGACATGCTTTCAGCCACTCACAAGAACCGTGCAAACAGCTCACCACTCACCGCAAGCGATGCCAGCGCCGACCATGCCTTCCGGACAGCTGGACACGATGCTGTAACTGACGGACGTCATGTCTGGCGTGACGGTCTGGCCGTCCGGCAGACTGACGGTGAAGACGCTCTCCAGCGTGTCGTTGTCCGGCAGTGACTGGTTGACGACGTTCATCATCTCCTGGTAGCTATCCCAGGCTGTCCCGTTGCCTGTGCGACACCCCCACACCGCACTCACTTCCAAGGGCACAATTAGGCTGTGACCACAGGGTCTCAGCTAGCAGTAAAAGACGAGGACCGTTCCCTTTGTTTTACACGCATAAATTTGTGCAGCCTACACCCCCATACACTAACATATTTTTTTCGTTACGCAAGCTCCTCAGGCACGTGAACAAGCAGACTACATGGAGAGACCCCAAATACTTCCACCCCCCCACTCCTTCCCAGCCACCGCACGCGTACCCCAGGAATGAGGGCTACTACAACAATAACCGAAGCTGCTGCTGTACAACTTCAACTGCTACTGCCACTGCTGCTACACCAATGTTGTTACTACTACTACCGCAGTTAATGCTACTACTGCTGCTTCTACTGCTAGCGATAGCCAGGATGATGTGACTTTGATAATGATATTGACAACGTCTGTTCTATCGCAGAAGACTGAAACAGCAGCGTTGTTGACATTCTTCAATGTCAAGCATTTGTCATGTTCCGAAGAAAACACTCTGATCGAAAATGCATTCATCTGTTTCGTATGTGTGAAAGACAGAGCTTTGTTTTACATCGTCTGGTGTGCGTTTATCAGCATTCTGACTTGGTACCATCATCATGAATTCTAGAAAAGCAGCAGGAAGCCGAGGAGGAAGAACATTGAAAAGAGATGACAACATTGCTGATAACGATAATTACGAGGGTAAAAATGAGACGAAGATGGTTCTGTTGGTGATGAAGGTGATTGATAACGATGAGTAAGCACCGGTTTTCTCAAATAATGATTATCGTTAATCGTTATACACATACTTTTCTTGCGATTGTATTTATTCGTGCATATATTTATGTTTGAGCGTGAACAAGACATGAACAAGACACAGAATACAAAAGTTTTTTCATTGAGAATAAAATGTGTAAGGAGCAAGCTTCTTTGCACCATGCACAAAAGAAAAAAAAAAGGTAAAGAAACAAAAGTAATATCAAACAAATTAAACGAAAAGGAAATATGCGCATTGCATATATTCTATCACACACACACACACACACACACACACACACACACACACACACACACACACACACACACTCACTCACTCACTCACACTAGGCACGCGTGCGCCCGCGCGCACACACAAAGGCGCGGGCAACATAAACCGACCATAACCTGGGTGTGAGAGAGAGAGAGAGAGAGAGAGAGAGAGAGAGAGAGAGAGAGAGAGAGAGAGAGAGAGAGAGAGAGAATAATCTACGAAAGGAAAGAAAAACACAACGGACAAAGCTAACCAAACTGAACATAAAACCCTAATTCAACAACGATACGAAATTCCAAGCTGTTCATCATTTCAAAAGTTATATTCTGAATCAGATCCGTTACATCGTAGGCCACATAGCACACTGCACATGGACTCTCCCCAATCTCCTTCCATCCGCTACACCCCCCCCCCCCCCCCCCCCGCCCTTTCCCGCTCCAGTCTCTGCAGCCTACTCGCCTCCCCTTCCCCCTTTCCCCAAACTCTTCAGTACTGCCTTCAAGAACAAGGGGCATTCCAGTGTGTTCCTACTGTCCACACTCACTTTGAAAATCCGTGTCGTTCAGCGTGAGGTTCAGGGTGGCTGTCAGGGCAACGTGCAGCGACGGGGTGCTTCGTTTCCGCCCCGATGTCCGACACTCCGTGGCCATGGTGACGGCACAGAGGCGGTCAGCTCGGCAGGGGACGTTGCTGTCGATGTTGTTCTCCACCGCCTTCGTCACGTGGTCTGTCGTGCTGGGGTCACAGCAGCCCGTGTCCATGGTCAGTCCAAGTTGTACCTGGCCTCTCGGACAGGTCGAAGACCTGGACAGGGGTATGGAAACAAAAACAAACAACATGCATCTTCTTTTTGTCTGCCTCTTGTCCGACTCTGGGAAAGGTCTAGTGACGGTGAGGAAAGACTCACTGACCACAGGGAAAGTCCTGTTGACAGCGGGAAAGACTAGTGACCTGGGATTCTCTTCAGAGAGCACGTAAATCCCCATGGTGAAATTCTTGGCCGTGTCTGGAGTTGTACTGTCAGCACCTGCCAGCGTAACAGCAACGAGTGAGGCTACGGGATGCAGACTGCAGTCGCTGGCGATGTTCGCCGGTTGGTTCTGAAGTCATGAAATATGGACTGGTACACCCATGGGAACGTTCCCGTGGAGGTTCTGTCGTGTCATGCCCAGTAGCCTCTACACACTGGCATCTACCAGGGAGCGATTAAATGTCCCTTCATGGGTTAATGGAATGCCCTGTGCATGCCTGCACCTGATGTGACCACAGCGCAGGCTTCCAAGAGTGGTGCAGGATTGGTCCTAGCTGGTTTGTTCGGTGGTTCAGGACAGTACGTCTCTAGGTCCTACCCACACCTTCGGGTGTATCTTCTAGTTTGCTGTATAAGAGAGACTGCATTCGTTGTCTCTAACCTTTTTTTTCACTTCTGGTGTCGTTTCAGTAGCAGTCTTTGATTTTCTCACATTTTGTTCTGCGTTCAACCTTTAGAATATCTTATTTGACTTACAATTAAAAGCTTTCTTCAAATTATCGTGACAGCTAGTCATGATTAAGGCGACGTTAGCTGACAGATTTAATTTTGGCTCGCAAGCTAAAATTTCAGAGGATATTTCCACGTTGATGTAAATCTAACATATGAATTGCAATTGTTATTTCCTGATCCGAAACAAGCAAAAATCTATCTTAAAAAAAGAGTCGAGATAGTAGAAGATAATGGATAGGTCATAGCGTGGTTAAGGAAATCCCGCGCGCATGTGTGTGTGTGTGTGTGTGTGTGTGTGTGTGTGTGTGTGTGTGTGTGTGTGTGTGTGTGAGGGGAGAGAGAGAGATGGAGAGAAAGAGAGAGAGAGAGAGAGAGAGAGAGAGAGAGAGAGAGAGAGAGAGAGAGAGAGAGAGAGAGAGATGATTTTGGATTCTTAACTGATTTTGGCTTCTTTTAAGATAATGAACAAGAGCAAACCCAATGATTTTTATGCATATCATTACGAAAGCCAGCGTCAGAAAATAACGGTCATACCGAACGAAAAAAAAAAGCCCGCCACCCAAAAAAAAAACAAAGAAAAGAAAAAAAAAAAGAAAAAAAAAACCTCAACAAAGAAAAAAAGGGGGACTGAAAATTAACAGCCAACTAAAGGCATTTAATCATGAATTATGATGACCATTCCAGAAATATATTAATTGAAAGTCCCAGTGAGACCAGCTGCACTTTCTTTGCATCCTTTCATGTATATCGGGAAAAAATCTGTATCACATACTACAAGTCATACCATATATATATAGTCCGTAGAGTCATGCATCGGATAAAAACACGTTCAAGAACCAAGTATGTGAACAAGGGGGAGGGGACAGGTCGGTGGAAGGGAATGGAACAACGAAGAGACAAGGACCAAGGAAGGGGAGATAAGGGGGGGGGGGGGGGGGGGGGGGGGGGACGAGCGGGAATGGGAGTAAGGGCAATGTTACGAATGGAACTATGACTTCTTTAAGCGACTATACCTTTTGTGACATTGAACCACTCGTTACATCTGCCTGTAGCCTAGTTTCATTATCTGGGCTCTGTTGGTCATGTCCATTGCTGGGGTCACTCAGGAGTTAAGTCCGTGAGTCAGGTAAAAATCAGATACAACAAATGCTTCTCTTACCAGCCACCGTAGCCAAGTGGTTAGCCTCACGGACTCCCGGCTGGAAGGTCGTGGGCTCGGTTCTTATCAGAGCCATGTGGGATTTTTCTGCCCCGACCGGGTCCTACCCAAAGTTGAGTTTGTTACGGGCTCAGCTGGGAAGACTGGGTCCGCAGAGTCGAGTTTTATCCACTTAATGGAAGCGTCCCTGTGAGTGTTTCTCAAATTTCCTGACCGACGATACTGCGTGTGTCTGTATTTCTCAGGTCAGGTTGACGCGGGATATATCATGAAAGTAAGCACAGAGTACAGCCCTGTCATGCAGTCTCAGACCGAAATGTTTATCCATAGAATCATCTTCATCATCATTATTTTCGTCGATCAGCATTTCAAAAAAAAAAAAACCCTTCTAATTCTGTGGCCCTTCATGCCCTGCTTTCATGGTGACCTCAGTTTCGATGCCCTCTCCACGTCTATATAACCTCGGCTTATTTCCGTCAGGGTCACTGATATCGGCAAATTCATGGGGGCTGTCGGACGAGACGTGCTGATGCCCTCCGGTGGGAGAGCTCACTCACACCGGCTTCTCGAATATGCAATTACTGTCGTCAGTAGGGGGCTTAGTAGGTGGTGTCCTGCGTATTTTAGATCAGAACAGGTACCACTGAACACCACCGAAGTGACTCGGCAGCAGTGCAGTCTCTTCTGGTGAGTTGCCTCTTGACGACTTGACACTGACTGCTCCCTGGGGATTGCCTATTCCGCGGATGAGGCGGGACGGGGGCCGAGTTGTAGCTGTGGACGGGGTGTCGGAATAAGGGGCGTGGGTGCAATGCCACTGAGGTGGCACAAAAGAAGATGGGACAGCAAACGTCACAACCAACCAAAACTGAACAACAGATGCTTCTCTCACACCCCCAAAACACCATGGCCATGTTTCAGGCTGAGATCGCCCCGAACAATGTTGTGATAGACACACCACCACGGACAATGTTATAACAGACACACCATTTTCATTGCGGCGTGTTCCCATCACTACCACGGACAATGTTATAACAGACACACCACTTTCATTGCGGCGTGTTCCCATCACCACCACGGACAATGTTATATAAGACACACCACTTTCATTGCGGCGTGTTCCCATCACCACCACGGACAATGTTATAATAGACACACCATTTTCATTGCGGCGTGTACCCCACCACTATGGACAATGTTATAATAGACACACACTTTCATTGCGGCGTGTTCCCATCACCACCACGGACAATGTTATAACAGACACATCACTTTCACTGCGGCGTGTCCCCCATCACCGCCACGGACAACGTTATAACAGACACACCACTTTCATTGCGGCGTGTTCCCATCACCACCACGGAACGAAATGATTCAAGGATTTCCAAAGGTGCGCAACAAAGACACGACCTTAAATTAGTATTTCCATTCATGTTGCTCATCGCCCAGTCAACAGCGAGGGGCCATATCTGCGATGAAATACAACAGCAGGATATTTTACAGGAGAAAAAAAAAAGCAACAAAATGGCAACAACAGATCACAACCTTAATCGTCGGACCTTGATACTTGATAACACGAAAAGGACCAAAGAGATATCAAAACGCGTGCATGCGTTTGTCTGGATGCCGGGAAAATGTCACGTCTCCCCCACCCCCACTCCCGCCCCATCACCACGCCGTACTCAATGGCCTGTGTCCTCGTCTTTCGGAGGAGACAGCTGTGGGGCGCTGTGTGCACTGGTCGCAAGTAAGGTACCGGTGTCAGCGAATCAGCCGTTCTCGGAAAACGGGTTTGTGGAACAGACTGCTTTGACACGCTTGAAAACCAGACACACAAACAAACAAGCAAACATCAGACACACAAACAAACAGGCAAACATCAGACAACACAAACAAACAGGCAAACATCAGACACACAAACAAACAGGCAAACATCATCAGACATACAAACAAACAAACATCAGACACAAACAAACAAGCAAGCATTATCAGACACACAAACAAGTAAACATCAGACACACAAACAAACAAGCAAACATCAGACACACAAACAAACAAGTAAACATCAGACAAACAAACGAAACAAGCAAACATCAGACACACAAAACAACAAGTAAACATCAGACGAACAAAACAAAACAAGCAAACATCAGACACACAAACAAGTAAACATCAGACACACAAACAAGTAAACATCAGACACACAAACAAACACAAGCAAACATCAGACACACAAACAAACAAGCAAACATCAGACACACAAACAAACAAAGCAAACATCAGACACACAAACAAACAAAGCAAACATCAGACACACACAAAAAAACAGCAAACATCAGACACACAGAAATGGGTGGCGTTTGATTTGGAGACGTGCCCTCCAGCTCTGACAGCTGCCCGGACCTGCAGTCATGACAAGCTGTACGAAGCACCGTGCACAGCCAGCGTGGCGTTGCGCCGCTTCATCCTTACACCACATTTTTCTCTGTCAACGTCGGGTTGCTCTCCCAACCAACAAATGCTACAGCTCAGATCATAGTCAGCCACTATGACAGTTCCTGTTATACCACATGTCACTCTGTCAACCTCGGGTTACTCTCCCAACCAACAAACGCTACAGCTCAGATCATAGTCAGCCAGTGACAGTTCTTGTACATCCGCATATTTCTTTTCGTATCTCCAAAAGGAGAGGTCTTGTAGACTGTTGTCAAGGACAAAGGCTTTGATGCCCAGGCGAATGAGGTAAGCCCCTCCCCCCCCCCCCTCTCCCTCACCCCTTCCCATCACACCACCAGAAGACGTGACCTTTGACCTACGTGAACAGGGCGGCGGCGAGGACAGGGTGTCGTTGTGAGAGGACTGGTAGTTCCACAGGTAGGAGGTGTTTTGTCCGCACCTGTACGGGCCGGAAGGATTGACCTCCTCGTAAGGACCCACGCACCTGTACTGGCACAGTCTGTCCTCGTGCGGCGATGAGCCGAGGTCCTCACAGATCCACTTGGACCCTGGGCCCTCGGGAAGGTCTTCACACACTGCAAACAACACACACAGCTCACACACTGCGAACAACACACAGCTCACACACTGCAAACAACACACAGCTCACACACTGCAAACACACAACTCACGCACTGCAAACAACACACAGCTCACACACTGCGCTGCTCACACACTGCAAACAACACACAGCTCACACACTGCAAACACACACAGCTCACACACTGCAAACAACACACAGCTCACACACTGCAAACAACACACAGCTCACACATTGCAACAACACACAGCTCACACAATAAACATGATCAACTCACTCAACACAGACCCCACTTTAGAACCCAACCTCCTCTTTACACTAGATGTTGTGTCTCTTTACACTAGATGTTGACGGACTGATATATATATATATATATATATATATATATATATATATATATAGAGAGAGAGAGAGAGAGAGAGACAGAGACAGACAGACAGACAGACAGACAGACAGACAGACAGACAGAGAAAGAATGTATATGTTACCTTTCATTCTTGGTGACAGTGTCGGGTACCTGTCGTGTTTTAACGTCCTGTTCTGTCATCGTGACTAGGAAGAGTTTTGAGCTCAGTGTTCATTTAGCCTAATCTTTATCTACCGTATGCATTCCAGATATAAACATACAGGCTCACTCGCGCGCCGCCTTGCCCTCCACCCTCCGCCCTCCCGTTACCCCTCCACACAAAGACAAGGTGAAGGAAGAGGGGGCTTTTAATAAACCCATCCCCCCCCCCCCCCCCCCCCCCCCCCGTCCCTCCTCCCCAGACCATCTCCGCCGACGAGCGAGCCTTACCTGGGCAGAGGTGTGTGGCACAGCTCTGAGAGTCGGGTCTGTGACCCGTTGCACCAGTCCCCCCCATGGGCCGGCACGGGGCTGTCGCAGCTCCTCGCGCGGCTCTGGTTTCCCGCCGCCACAACTGGCAGAGCACAGGGACCAGGCTGACCAGCTGCTCCATCCCCCAGCGACTGGACAGAGGACCCAGCAGTCAGGAAAACAGTGGAGTGACACTTGTGGGCTGGCCACGCAATCTTAAGAGGACTTGAAGTGCGCGCGCGCGCGCGCACACACACACACACACACACACTACACACGCACAAACACACACACACACACACACACACACACACACACACACACACACACACGAAACAAACACTCGCGCGCGCGTACACACACACACACACACACACACACACACACACACACACACACTCGCTCACGCGTACACACACACATACACATACACACACACACATACACACACCCGCACCCACAGAGACACAGACCCACATAAACATAGACACACACATATACACACATACACACACGCAAACAGAGATACACACACACACACACACACACACACACACACACACACACACACACACACAATCACATACACATGTGTGTGTGTGTGTGATGTGTGCGTATGTGTGTGCGTGTGCGTGTGCGTGTGGGTGTGTGTGTGTGCGTGTGCGTGTGTATGAGCGCACGTGCGTGTGCGTGTGTGCGAGTGTGTGTGTGCGTGTGTGTGTGTGTGTGTGTGTGTGTGTGTGTGTGTGTGTGTGTGTGTGTGTGTGTGTGTGTGTGTGTGTAAAACAAAAACACTTGCTTCAATGATTGAAATAATTATATACATTAATGCATAAATCCTTTACTTGTAAATCGTTGTCAAGACTTAAAAAGGGACAAAGAAAAAAAATACGTAGATTAAGAAAACGTGTTTTGTTAGACATCTATCGACACAGACAGAAAGAACAAACCTGCACTAATCTTTATTAGCAATTGATTCAACCTCAAAGACTGGTGCCATATTTCTTCCCAACAGTCAACTCTCTACAAAAGTCTTGTTATTATCACCATCAAATCCATCGGAGAGTCCGTGGTAATAATTGTCACCAACTATCAAGTCCATCAGAGAGTGTGTGGTAATAATTGTCATCAACTATCAAGTCAGTCAGCGAGTCTGTGGTAATAATTGTCATCAACTATCAAGTCCGTCGGAGAGTCTGTGGAAAATAATTGTCACCAACTATCAAGTCCATCGGAGAGTCTGTTGTAATAATTGTCACCAGCTATCAAGTCTATCAGAGATCTGTTATAATGTCACCAACCATTAAGTCCATTGGAGATCTGCTATAGTAATTGTCACCAACTATCAAGTCCATTGGAGAGATGTTATATTAATTGTCACCAACCATCAAGTCCATTGGAGAGCTGTTATAATAGTTGTCAACTATCAACTCTATCAGAGACCTACTATAATAATTGTCATCAACTATCAACTCTATCAGAGACCTGTTATAATAATGTCACCAACTATCAAGTCCATCAGAGATCTGTTATAACAATTGTCACCAACTATCAAGTCCATCAGAGACCTGCTATAATAATTGTCATCAACTATCAAGTCCATCTCACGGTCTGTCATGATGATTGTTACCAGCTATCAAGTAACCTAACGATTTGTTATCAGCATGATGATGCTAACGTAAAACACAAATCTTTTGGAACTTGAGTTCGGATGTTCAGTAATGTCGCGGAAAGAACTCCTCTGCCTTCACATATCGTAACTCAAGTATTCCTGGAATCCCTTCAAAGTCAGCTCTTCTGTCTGTGTAGAACGAGTAATCTGAGTTGGCCCTAAAAACACTTGGTCTCACTCGTTCACCTCTTAGGTCAAGTACAACAGCAACAACACCATAAAAACTCTTTGTGACACATGTTCATCTTTTTTTCTGTCTGATCTGCGAACCGGAAATTTCTGTCAAAAGAAACGTGACAATGAAGAGAATGCTCACTTGGACAGGACTGGGTGTTACAGGCCTGTACCTCATAGGCAATGCCCTCACACAGGCCTTGGCCTGAGCAGCTGATGGACTCACAGGTCCGATTTCGTGTGGTCTGACCTCCCCCGCAGAAAGCGCTGCAGTTTGACCACACAGTCCAGTTGCCCCACACGCCCTCTGAAAGCACACACAGTTTTCATTACCCTACAGTCCGCCCTCTGAAAGCACACACAGTTTACATTACCCTACAGTCCAGTTGCCCCACACGCCCTCTGAAAGCACACACAGTTTACACTGACAAGGACCACACAGTCCAAGAAGGTAAGGGATACTAGTTATATATAGAGGCTACTGCGTCCCAATTGAGAGGCAGGGAGGTAGAGGATGAAGGGGGGAGAAAGGAGTGGGGTGGGATGAACATAGTTTGACAATGCACACAGTCACTGACCGTCATTGTAGAACACAGTATGGCTATGCACACAGTCACTGACCTTCATTGTAGAACACAGTATGGCTATGCACACAGTAACTGACCATCATTGTAGAACACAGTATGGCTATGCACACAGTCACTGACCTTCATTGTAGAACACAGTATGGCTATGCACGCAGTCACTGACCATCATTGTAGAACACAGTATGGCTATGCACACAGTCACTGACCTTCATTGTAGAACACAGTATGGCTATGCACGCAGTCACTGACCTTCATTGTAGAACACAGTATGGCTATGCACACAGTCACTGACCTTCATTGTAGAACACAGTATGGCTATGCACAGTCACTTACCTTCATTGTAGAACACAGTATGGCTATGCACACAGTCACTGACCTTCATTGTAGAACACAGCATGGCTATGCACACAGTCACTGACCATCATTGTAGAACACAGTATGGAATATGCACAGTCTTTGACCATCATTGCAGAAGACAGTATGGCTATGCACACAGTCGT
>JADBJO010000404.1:337500-340000 GCA_016801955.1 Conus betulinus
TACTACAAGGACAGAACCAACAGCCACGTTATGTACAGTCCACATTATCTGTCAGTTGACATCTGTACTACAAGGACAGAACCAACAGCCACGTTATGTACAGTCCACATTGTCTGTCAGTTGACATCATCTGTACTACAAGGACAGAACCAACAGCCACGTTATGTACAGTCCACATTGTCTGTCAGTTGACATCATCTGTACTACAAAGATAGACCCAACAGCCTTGTTTCGTACAGTACACATTATCTGTCAGTTCATCTGTACAGTCCACATTATCTGTCAGCCAACAACAGTCCACATTATCTGTCAGTTGACAACAGTCCACATTATCTGTCAGTTGACAACAGTCCACATTATCTGTCAGCTGACAACAGTCCACATTATCTGTCAGTCCACATTATCTGTCAGTTGACAACAGTCCACATTATCTGTCAGTTGACAACAGTCCACATTATCTGTCAGCTGACAACAGTCCACATTATCTGTCAGCTGACAACAGTTTACATTATCTGTCAGTTGACAACAGTTCACATCATTTGTCAGTTGACAACAGTCCACATTATTGTGTCAGTTGACACAGTCCACATCACCTGTCAGTTGACAACAGTCCACATCGTCTGTCAGTTGACAACAGTCCACATTATCTGTCAGTTGACAACAGTCCACATCGTATGTCAGTTGACAACAGTCCACATTATCTGTCAGTTGACAACAGTCCACATCGTATGTCAGTTGACAACAATCCACATTATCTGTCAGCTGACAACAGTCCACATTATCTGTCAGTTGACAACAGTCCACATCATCTGTCAGCTGACAACAGTCCACATTATCTGTCAGTTGACAACAGTCCACATATCTGTCATCTGACAACAGTCCACATCATCTGTCAGTTGACAACAGTCCACATTATCTGTCAGCTGACAACAGTCCACATCATCTGTCAGCTGACAACAGTCCACATCATCTGTCAGTTGACAACAGTCCACATCATCTATCAGTTGACAACAGTCCACATCATCTGTCAGTTGACAACAGTCCACATTATCTGACAGTTGACAACAGTCCACATTATCTGCCAGCTGACAACAGTCCACATCATCTGTCAGTTGACAACAGTCCACATTATCTGTCAGCTGACAACAGTCCACATTATCTGACAGTTGACAACAGTCCACATCATCTGTCAATTGACAACAGTTTACATTATCTGTCAGTTGACAACAGTTCACATCATTTGTCAGTTGACAACAGTTCACATCATTTGTCAGTTGACAACAGTTTACATTACCTGTCAGTTGACAACAGTTCACATCATCTGTCAGTTGACAACAGTCCACATCATCTGTCAGCTGACAACATCTGCACTGTAAGAGAATAGAAGTAGGACAGAAACCAACAGCAAAGTTATCCCAAGTCCACAGGCAATCTTGTCATTTGAAAACTATTTTGGACAGATAGCATCTAAGATCACTGCATGATCGGAGCTGGTTGATCGCTGGAGAAATGGAAGTTTGCTGCTGGCCTGTCGTGGAAACTAGGAATACCTGTCGAAGGTGTGCGATGTGCTCAGTGTTTCGTGAATACTTCGCCGAGAGGCAATTCTTCAATAGACACGCTGCTTTTCCTTTGAACAGTTTGGCAATTTCAAAAATGGATAAGACGTTTCTTCTCAAATTAGCCATCTCGAAAGCTCATTCTTCCGTAACCAGTCGAACGAAGAGAACATGCACAGTTGGGCTTTTTCTACAGCAAGCATTATGGTGTATGCCGTACGTCGAAGTTGGGATCTTCAATCAGTCTTACCCACAGGCAGTTTGTAAGTACTGTGTAACACTACAGTACGGGAGATAGTTTTTGCAACAGCCTGAACTGACAAAAATGACAACATCACAGTAGTCTTTTTTAAAGCAGGAAAACGACAGGGGGAGGGGGAGTGGATGGGGAAAGGTGGCGGATATAAAAAGAGTTCTTGTAAAAGCGAAAAAAGGGGGGGGGGGTGGAAGGTGGGGACGTCATATCTAAAATGTTCATCGAAGCGGAGGAGGGAGGTGGAGGTGAAGGTTTCCAAAATTCCTGACCGTATGTCTCATTCTCAATATTCCTGTAAAAGCGGCGGTGGGGATAGAAGTTGTGGATTGAGGAGACGCAACATAATATGCCGTACGTATTTTTTGGATTCCAAAGTACTGAAGGGAGAGGGTCCTTCCCCTCCTCCTTCAGTTCCAACACCACCACTGTCACAAAACTAGTGAAGAAATATCCTCTCTGAAAATATGACATGACCGAACTCAACGGAGTCAGACCTCAGCTGAAGTCTCTATCACACTTTGCCTGAGAAGTCAGCATATGATTAATTTTACCTGTTGTGATGCCCTTCTCACAAATACGCATAAAAATTTCGAAGTGCTATCGTTTTAAAACGAACTAAAACTCACGTAGGCCTATCTATTTAAAAAATTCGTAGATGGACGGAGATTTCAGCTGTTGAAACAAC
>JADBJO010000404.1:342500-352500 GCA_016801955.1 Conus betulinus
CAAACGTGACGTCATGAAACAACCTGCACCACAGGACACACAACACTGTCACCACAAACGTGACGTCATGAAACAGCCTGCCCACGGGACACACAACACTATCACAACAAACTTGACGTCATGAAACAGTCGGCACAACAGGACGCACAACACGGTGCCTGCACCACGGGACACACAACACTGTCAAAACAAACGTGACAGGGTGAAACACAACACTGTCACAACAAACATTACGTATTGAAACAGCTTGCACCTCGGTACACACAACACTGTCATCACAAACGTGACGTCATGAAACAGCTTGCACCACGGGATACACAACACTATCACAACAAACGTGACGTCATGAAACAGCTTGCACCACGGGCCTCACAACATTGTCACAACAAACGTGACGTCATGAAACCGCCTGCACCACAGGAGACACAACACTGTCACAACAAACGTGACGTCACGAAACAGCTCGCACCACAGGAGACACAACACGTCCACATAGCTCATCTCCATATGAAACCAAGAACAAGACGTGTTATCATCATTGTCAACAATAACAATAACAACAAAAAAAACCGGTTTATATTCCAGGGAAACAAAATAGAACATGGTTTATGTTCGAAAGGAACAATAAACGCTAACATGGAAACAAATAAACAAACTTTGTATCCTCTTGTGCAAAAAAAAAAAAAAAAAAAAAAATCCCTCTACTACAATCATCACTGACCTTTGTGTGGATTCCCTGACCTCGTCCACCCGTGTCCCGCTCCCGACAGGACAAGCGAGGCAAGCACTGAGCCGGCGACAGAGGACTGGATGGAGACGGTGACGTTGCTGTCTCTGTCAGGGAAGGCCACTCTGAGAGACACGGTCACTGACGACCAGTTGCCACGGATGGTGCTGCTGAAGCTGCTGTTGCTGAGCTCCAGGTCGGCTTCTGAGGAATAGAGAAAACAAAGTGGAAATGAAGGTTGGCAACATTTCTGTGATTCCATTGTTGTTGCTTCTTTGCTCAGAGAGAGAGAGAGAGAGAGAGGAGAGAGAGAGAGAGAGAGAGAGAGAGAGAGAGAGAGAGAGAGAGAGAGAGAGAGAGAGAGAGAGAGGAGAGAGACAGACAGAAGAGAGAGAGACTTGACAGAGAGAGAGAGAGAGAAAGAGAGAGAGAGAGAGAGAGAGAGAGAGAGAGAGAGTATTGCATGTATGTGCGTAACAGAGAGAGTTTTGTGTGTGTGTGTGTGTGTGTGTGTGTGTGTGTGTGTGTGTGTGTGTGTGTGTGTGTGTGTGTGTGTGATGGTGTGTGGGTGTGGGTGGGTGTGACATCTGTAACGTCTAACGAAGATGTATTTGTGAACAAAATCGCTTGCCTGTTTATTTGGCATCTTGCTTCTTGCGCCTATGTTCTGGTTGACCTTGCAACCAGTCCCTTTGCAGTTTTTGGTGTCATTCGCTCGTGGAGCCGTTGACCCCTCCCAGTCACTTTGCAGTATCACAGTTTTGGTGATTCCACGCGGTGGAGTGAGACCTTGGAGAACCAGTCACTTTGCAGTTGATGGAGAGTGTCTTTCGCTCTTGGGCCCACCCCTCCCCCCCTTTCCCCACCTATTCTCCCCTCTCTTCCCAGAACACTGACCGACACAGCTGTTTGAAGTTGGTGGCTCCGGCGTTGAGTGTGGTGTTGTGAGTGGACACGCTTCACAGCTCTTGGCCTCCACCCCTGCCTGGTACTGACCCGCTGACATGGCTGACAGGGCACAAAGCCGTTGGGGGACAGGTGCCCCTCTGGGCATTGCTCTTGGGGGGGGCACAGACACACGAAAAAATGGGCTTGCTGACATCTGTAACGTCTAACGAAGAAGTGTGTTTGTGAACAAAATCGCTTGCCTGTTTATTTGGCATCTTGCTTCTTGCGCCTTCAGTTCTGGTTGACCTTGGCAACCAGTTCACTTTGCAGTATGTTTTTGGTGCCATTCACTCGTGGCCCGTCACAACCCCCTCCCTCCCCCCTTCCCCACCTATTCTCCCCTCTCTTCCCCAAACACTGACCGACACAGCTGTTGAAGTTGGTGGCTCCGGTAGGGGCTGTCCAGGTGTTGAGTGGACACGCTTCACAGCTCTTGGCCTCCACCCCTGCCTGGTACTGACCCGCTGGACATGGCTGACACGGAAAAAATCCGTTGGGGGGACATGTGGGGAAGCATTGCTCTGAGCACACAGGCACAGACACACGAAAAAATACGCTTGCTAGATTATCGCGTGCGCGCGTGTATGCATGCACATACGCACCGTGCGCGAGCGCGGGCGCGCTCGGGCACACACACACACACACAAACAGTCCAGTTAGGAGAACGAGGATGAGAACAATGTGTAGGAAAGAAGACAAAGAGAACGAGGATGCAGAACAATGTGTAGGGAAGAAGACAAAGAGGACAAGGTACAGAACAATGTGTGGGGAAGAAGACAAAGAGAACAAGGATACAGAACAATGTATAGGGAAGAAGACAAAGCGAAGAAGGCTGCAGAACAATGTGTACGGAAGAAGACACAGAGAAGAGAAGGCTGCAGAACAATGTATAGGGAAGAAGACAAAGAGAAGAAGATGCAGAACAATGTGTAGGGAAGAAGACAAAGAGGACGAAGGATGCAGAACAATGTGTAGGGAAGAAGACAAAGAGAAGAAGGCTGCAGAACAATGTGTAGGGAAGAAGAGACAAAGAGAAGAAGGCTGCAGACAATGTGTAGGGAAGAAGACAAAGAGGACGAGGATGCAGAACAATGTGAAGGGAAGAAGACAAAAGAAGTCAAGGATGCATAGCAATGTGAAGGGAAGAAGACAAAGAGACGAGGATGCAGAAAAACATGACGGGAAGAAGACAAAGAGAATGAGGATGTAGAACAATGTGAAGGGAAGACGACAAAGAGAACGAGGATGCAGACAACAAGTGAAGGGAAGAAGACATAGAGATGAATGAAGATGCAGGGAACAACATGTACGGAAGAAGACAAAGTGGACCAGGAAACAGAACAATGTGTGTAGGGATGAAGACAAAGAGGACGAGGATGCAGAACAATGTCTGTAAGGGAAGAAGAAGAAAAAGAACTAGGATGAGGATGCATTGTCAACGTGAAGAGAAGAAGACAAAGAGGACTAAGATGCAGAACAATGTCTGTAAAGGGAAGAAGACATAGAGAATGAGGATGCGGAGCAATGTCTGTGAAGGGAAGAAGAGACAGAGAGATCTAGGATGCAGAGCAATGTCTGTGTAGGGAAGAAGACACAGAGGACTAGGATGCAGGGCAATATCTGTGCAGACATAATGTCTGTAAAGGGCAATATCTGTGTAGGGAAGAAGACATAGAGAACTAGGATGCAGGGCAATGTCTGTAAAAGGAAGAAGACATAGAGAACTGGGATGCAGAGCATTATCTGTGTAAGGAAGAAGACACAGAGAACTAGGATGCAGAACAATATCTGTGTAGGGAAGAGACACAGAGAACTAGGATGCAGGCAATGTCTGTGTAGGGAAGAAGACAAAGAGGATGAGGATGCAGGGCAATATCTGTGTAGGGAAGAATACATAAAGAACTAGGATGCAGAACATTGTCTGTGTAGTGAAGACGACAAAGAGAACGAGGATGCAGACAACGTGAAGGGAAGAAAAATAGAGAACTAAGATACAGAGCAATGTGAAGGGAAGAAGACATTGAGAACGAGGATGCAGAGCATTGTCTGTGCAGGGAAGAAGACAAGAGAGAGAACAAGGATGCACACCTTTGAAGGGAATGTGTCTTTATTGGGACGGTATTAGTGGCAGGCTTTTCGAATCAAATGCTTACCTGGAAATCAACAAATGAATACACTCAAAAGTGCTATTCAGCAATTTCAGTATAAACTGCAAAACAAAGATGTAAATTTCAGACGTTCCTTATTTGTCCGCAGCATTCCGTGAAGTCACCGGCCTGTGACAGTGAAGAATCGTTTACCTAGGCGACTTTTGCTCTGGTGGCAAAGTGTCACGGCTTGGACCCCTCCAATGGGTTCCGTGTCCTTTGGGCAATGGTGTCAGTCATTCGTTTTTCTCTCTTTACCTTTCGCCCCCTCCCTCAACAGTGTCCCGGAGAAGTGTGCTAGTAATGAAGGCCACTGGATCTCGATACGTAACATTACGAACGTTGGTCTAGCCACAAAATAATGTCAGACATAGACGACTGCAAACTTAAAAGAACACCCCCACCCCCCCCCCCCCAATCCCTGCCAACCCCCATACGAAACACTGGAGAAAAAGTACTATCCGCGTAGAATGGCTGCAAGTGTGAGGCATTCATCCATGGAACATTGATTCATGGCCCATGAAAATGGACTCTTCGAGGAAGGATGATTGGTCAACACAAAAACTAGCTTTAACAGACAGGAGGAAAAGCCTGACTGAAAGCTGGATGCCTGTCCATCCGCCTGCCAATGAAAACAGGAAGATTACCGATGCACTGGTCATGACTAAATGATCTGGTGTCATGATGTAGTGTGCAACAAGAACTAATGGCACTTACCAATGCACTGGTCATGACTAAATGATCTGGTGTAACGATGTACTGTACAACATGAACAACAGCCACTTACCAATGCACTAGTCATGACTGAATTATCTGGTGCAATGATGTAGTGTACAACAAGAACAACAGTCACTTACCAATGCAATGGTCATGACTTAATCTGGTGTAATGATGTAGTGTGCACACAAGAACTAACGGCACTTACCAATGCACTGGGAGACGGTGGTGGTGGCAGGGGTGAGGGTGGACGTGCCCTGAGGGCAGGGGGTGCACTGCACGGCGTTGTCAGTGTCGGAGTAGGTCCCCACGAGACATTCCTCACAGCTCCCTCCCTCTGACAGGTAGAAACCCGTGGAGCAGCCCACTGAACCGGAAACACAGGTCAGGGACGGGCTCGTTCAGTTATTTCGTTTATTTTTGGTGATTTCTTCGTTTACCGTTTTACTTATGTATTACCTGCAGCGGGTGAACACTCCGAAAAGACAGACGTGGCCGGATTAAGCAATTATTATCGCCACAAGAGGGCTTTCAAGATGGCGTATTTTGGATCAGAACAAGCACCAGTAAACACAAAAAAGGTGACTTGGCAGTAGTGCAGTGTCTCCTCCGGTGGGTTGTTTCATGACGACTTGACATTGACTGCCCCCCCCCCCCCCCCCCCTGTGAATTGCTGGTGCCAGGTCTGTGGTGGGACGAAACAGGCTGTGGTTGTGGACGAGAGGTCGGTATGAGCGGCGCGGGTCCAATGCCACTGACGTGGCACAGGAGATAGAACAGGGAAACAAGAAGCATTGGATGGATAAGATAAAGGACTGGGTCTGGGCAATGCCTCTACCTTGTCGCCCATGACTGAGGACAGAGATCTGTGGACATTCCTGACCGGCCAGCTGTCTGTCACTGCATTCCAACGACCGACCGAAAATCATGAAATGATCCTAACAAAGTAAGTAAACAAATCCAGTATCTTGCACGCTCATTGACTGTGTCTCCCTGTACACACACACGGAACACACACACACACAGACAGAGAGACAGAGAGAACTCGGAACTCGGAAATACTTTACTTGTAAGGCCACCGGCACGTATACAAGGGGGCACACACATGCGGGAAAAGGGGAGTTATGAACCGAAAAGAAACAAAGAAAGGATTGCAAAGCCACAGAAAAACATCCTCATCCAGGCAATTAGTACATTTTGGCGAGAAACAGTACAATCGTTGTCTACTACACTGACAGAATAATAGCTTTATAGACAACATTCCAACCCAGCAATATAAACAAATATAACCACCACTTCGTGAGCAACATGTAACTCGATATGTGCAAAAAGAACAACAAACACATGACTACGTGGTGAAAAGGGTTAACTGGAAGACCAACAAGAACCTTCCCTTTGAAATGGGAATTAGACAGGATTCATTAAAAGATCAATGTATAATGCTGTTGATACAGACGTACTCCAGGTATTCGTCTGAAGAGTTGACATAAAAATATTTAGCTCTACTCTCTCTAACTCTCTCTATATTCTGCACCGAAAATAGAAAATGTCTGTCAGTTTCATATTATCTCTGTCTCTCATTTGATCTCTATCTAAGCCAATACCTGTTCTTGATCTCTCTCTCTCTTGATACCAAGCCTAAATGTTGTAAACGCTCTTTGTCTCTCTTTATCTACGACTGAAAGATATTGTTCACACTCTAAAGATCTCTCTCTTTACGATAAAATCTGTCCATCACTTTCATTTGTGTGCTCTGTCTGTTGTCTCTGTCTCTCTCTCTGTCTACGATAATAACTGTCTCTCTCTCTCTCTCTCTCTCTCTCTCTCTGAAAAACGATAAAACCTGTCTCTGTGTGTTGTCTCTTCTTAGGATCTGTGAATGTCTCTCTGTGTCTCTCTCTCTGAAATAATACCTGTTACGATAATACCTGTTCTCGCGCTCTCTCTCTCTCTCTCTCTCTCTCCGATAATACCTGTCCTATCTCTGTGTGTGTCTCTGTCTCTGTGTCTCTCTCTCTCTCGAGGCGCAGATAATGTAAACCTAACTCCTCTCTCTTTTTCTCTCTCTCTCAGACTCTCTCTCCTCTCTCTCTGGGAATCTTCGATCATTAAAAGATCTGTTCTGCCGTTGATAAGAGGCCTCTATGTGTGTCTCTGTCTCTCTCTGTGTCTCTCTCTCTCTACGATCTCTGTCTCTGTCTCTCTCTCTCTCTCTCTCTCTCTCTCTCTCTCTCTCTCTCTCTCAGTCTGTCAGAAGACAACAGTGAAGCTAAGCCGAACTGACCACAGGAAAAGCTGTCAGTGTGGAACCTGGACACTGTGCCATTGGGACACACGGCCTTCAACACAGGGTCCCCCACAGAGTCCACTGTCAAGTTGTCCATGCCGAAGGTTCCGTTCTGCACCTGGGCCTCCATGATGGAGTGAAGGTTCTCCCCGATTTCCTCAGCCACCTGCACGCCAGACACAACAGAAATCCCCTAAGTCTTCACCCGCACACACCTGCACGCCAGCCACAACAGAAATCCCCCAAGTCTCCATACACACACACACACACACACACACACACACACACACAACACACACACACACACACACACACACACTTGTACGCCAGACACAACAGAAATCCCCCAAGTCTCCACCCACACACACCTGCATGCCAGACACAACAGAACCCCACCCCCCACCTCTAAAGTCTTCAATGCACAAACGTCTGCACGCCAGACACAACAGAAATCCCCCAAGTCTCCATCTACACACACCTACACGCCTGACACAACAGAAATCCCCCAAGTCTTCACCCACTTACACCTGCATGCCAGACACAACAGAAATCCCCCAAGTCTCCACCCACACACACCTGTAGGCCAGACACAACAGAAATCCCCCAAGTCTGCACCCACTTACACCTGCACGCTAGACACAACAAACAGAAATCCCCCAAGTCTTCACACACCAACACACACACACACACACACACACACACACACACACACACACACACACACATCTGCCATGCCAGACCAACAGAACCCCCCCCCCCCCCCCCCTTCAATGCACAAATGTGTGCACGCCACACACAACAGATCCCCCAAGTCTCCACACACACACACCTGCACGCCAGACACAACAGAAATCCCCCAAGTCTTCAAGGCACCAACACCGCCCCCCCCCCCCCCCAACACACACACACACCTGTATGCCAGACACAACCGAAATCCCCCAGTTTTCAATGCACCAACACCGCCACCCTCACACGGCAGTCAGTGAAGAACTGTTGGAAGGTCAGGCTGAAAACAGTGTCACTGCAGATGGGAATTAAGCAGAAAATGAAAGTTGAGTGACTAGGCTGCCGACGATTAGAACAGACAAACTACAAAAACACACACAACGCGTTTTGAGATGTTGGTCTTCTTCAGCAAGGGCAAACAAGTAAAACCAACCAACGAAAAACGAACCAACGAACCATCCAACCAACCAATCAACCAACCAACCAACAACCAACCAATCAGTCTACCAACCAACCCACGAAACAAAGAAACAAGCAAGCAAACGTAAAAACGGAGCGGGAAAAAAATCACTAAGCTGTTTCCAAGGAGAAAATTTGGTGAGTTATAACTTATGATGTTGAGGTGAAAGGTGTAAAGATGAGTTCTGCGGTGAGACAACTCTCACCACACCTTTTGCAACTCAACACGATTCAATACCATACTGCGAAACAGACTGGAAAGGCAATCAAATACAGCACAATACATACAACACAACTGTTGAGGTGCACAACACAATACAACGAACTACAACATAGTACAAAACAACACAATACCGAAGAATTACAAACACACAGAAAACAAAGGGATACAGCACAACAAAAACACCGTACAGCACGAACAGTGTAGGTTTCTAAACTCAATACGATATCGCAGCCCGGAAGTACAACAAAAGTATAAAGAAATACAGCGCTCGACTTTACACTATAACTGACTGACTAATATGGCTATCGCTACACAACACGACCTTACACTGTAACTGACCTGATAAGGCTGTCGCTACACACACGACCTTACACTTTGACTGACCTGACTAGGCTATAGTCACACAACACGACCTTACACTTTGACTGACCTGACTAGGCTATAGTCACACAACACGACCTTACACTATGACTGACCTGACTAGGCTATAGTCACACAACACGACCTACACTATGACTGACCTGACTGACTAGGCTATAGTCACACAACACGACCTTACACTATGACTGACCTGACTAGGCTATAGTCACACAACACGACCTCACACTATGACTGACCTGACTAGGCTGTAGTCACACACAACACGACCTTACACTTTGACTGACCTGATTAGGCTATTGTCACACAACACGACCTTACACTATGACTGACCTGATAAGTCTCCTGAGGAGTAAGGGAAGTGTTCCCGCTGAGGTTGACGAGCACCTCAAACACGATCCGCACCGTGTGAGCTCCGCTTCCGGTCTGTCGGCGCCCGATGTGATGAACGTGGTCTACATCCTGTCTGTCGCTACCGTCGTCCACGTCTCTCTTTCTGCGGCTGGAGCTACAGTACACCTGGTTCAACATGAATCCTCTGCTAAAGACATCATCACAGCTCAGTTGGTATAGCGCCAGACTCGTAATCTTGGTGATCCTGGGGTTGTGGGTTCGAATCTCCGCTGGTCTGTTTCGACACAGGGAGATTTTTTTCCACGGAGTTAACGTTGGTCCTTACTGCATTTCCCAAAATAGTCCTTCCAATGAGACTATAAACCAAAGTTCCGTGTGTGAACGCGCGCGTAACATCTTGCACACACGTAAAATTCCATCATCAACTTTCGGAAGAGGTCAGTTTGGCTGGTGATATGGATGACACGTTATACATAGTATGCACCCTGCGTGAGAAATTGAAAGAATGAAGAAGGAACTAAAATTGCGTGAATGATATTTTGACTTGATGACACAGGAAACGACTGAATAAAACGCTGGCAGGCAGCTCTTCAATCGGCACTACCCGGGTAGGCAGCACTTAGCATTCACGAGAGTATGGTTTGTTAGTGCCTTGAACCTTTGGCAAGGCGCTATATAAATGCTATGTTGTTGTTATTATTATTATTATTATTATTATCATCATCATCATCATTATTATACTTGATACTTGAACTCACCCGGCGAAACCGGCGGAGGTGGCTCTTCTTTCCCCTGTTACACATACACGAGTAGTCACACCCACGCCTGTGGGCTCCCTACAGTAGCCCCTCTTACAGCACCCACGCATGTGTTTATTGTCGGCACTTTTGTTGATTACTAACAAATATGTGCATTGTGATGATGCTCTGAGCAGGGAATCCACCGCAAGAAAGGAGATTCTAAAATATAATACGATTTTCGTGAGGAAACTCTGTAACGCACCCTCCCCCGCCTGATGGAGTACACATCAGGAT
>JADBJO010000404.1:357500-387500 GCA_016801955.1 Conus betulinus
TGGCATCTTTGGATGCAGCATGCTACCACCAGTCGTGCAGTTACCGCTGCTGCTGCTATAATCTGACATGTCTTGATCAACATGCTACCACCAGTCGTGCAGTTACTGCTGCTGCTGCTCCTTATTTCCTCTTGCATAGCTGTACCCAGTCCGTTCTGTTGCCTATCCTAAACAAAGTTGCCAAGTTCACCTGGATTGCTTTTACTGATTTGTTATCTGTTTTCAGGTCATGAACACACCCCACTTCGATGCATAGCGCTCAGATCCTGGGGGTGTCTTGCGTGCGAGATAGAGAAAGCCGGCACTGCTCTGGTACAGCTTGTAAATGGCTGTTCTGTATGTTGGTAGTAACAATGTCATCATCATCATGGTCACCATCATCAACAACAGCAGCAACACAAAAACAAGTTCTCCGACACTCGGGGGCAGGTCCCCATCTCACCTCAGGAGGGGGGGGGGGGGGGTGTGAAGAAGCGAGGACAGCCGGGCAAGCTGCGGTTACCTGAACAGTCGGGCACGGTGGCTGGGCTCCAGAAGACGTTGGGTATGTGGAAGTAGAAAGTAGCCACTGCCCCATCCACCCCTCACACGGTAGAGTTCCGAGCCTAGCAGGAGGATAGCCATAGGAGCAGTTGTCCCAGGCACAGGTCGACCCGAAGGAACCCATGAGAACGTGTAGGTCATGACCTTTCGTGTCTTTTCCTCTTCAAGGTCAGGAGTGGAGCAGAAGAGACCTGAACTCAGACAGACGACGACGTCCCCGTTTTAGGGGGTAGGAACCGCGGAACACCGCACGTTTCTGCATTAGAATGAGGTCGATCTTCCCGAGAGCATCATCCCTGCATCACATTACATCAGAGTGGACAGATTCTATACAGACATCCGATAGGGGACTAGGGACTTCCTGAAACTGCTGGACCAAGTTCCCAAATGCATTATATGCGAAACTTTCCTGTAAAAGGACACACGGTTTAGATCTGTGTTGTGCTAGAAATAGATCTATGTTGTGCTAGAAATTAGGATATTAGATCTGCGTTGTGCTAGAAATATGAATATTTGATCTGCGTTTTGCTAGAAATACGAATATTAGATCTGCGTCGTGCTAGATATAGGAAAATTAGATCTGCACTGTGCTAAAAATCTGAATCTTAGATCTGCATTGTGCTGCAAATGTGAATATTAGGTCCTCATGGTGCTAGAAATGTGAATATTAGATCTGCATTGCTCTAGAAATAGGAATAGTAGATCTGCATTGTGCTAGAAATAGGAATAGTAGATCTGCATTGTGTTAGAAATGTGAATATGGATCTGCACTGTGCTAGAAATAGGAGTAGTAGATCTGCATTGTGTTAGAAATGTGAATATTAGGTCCTCATGGCGCTAGAAATAGAATATTAGATCTGCATTGTCCTAGAAATATGAATAGTAGATCTGCATTGTGCTAGAAATAGGAATATTAGATCTGCGTTGTGCACGAAATAGGAATATTTGATTGGTGTTGCGCTAGAAATGTGAATATTAGTTCTGCGTTGTTGTATCTTGTTAAATGGCAAACAAAGGCACTAGACAGGGGACGACTCACTGTGCACAGTGACTGTAAAACTACAGCGCTGCGTGTTGCCTGAAGGGTCAGTGGCTGTGTAGGTCACCGTCGTCATACCGACGGAGAACTCTGAGCCAGGCTGGTGGTCACTGCTGGACACGACACTACCAGTGTTGTCCGTCACTTCCGGTTCGTCCCACGTGACCACAGGATCCTGACCCAGCGGAGCGACATAGGTGATGATGTTGAGGGGACACCCTGGCAGGAACCTGGGGGGCTCCCGGTCTGCACACAGTGACGTGACAGACAGCCCTTGACTCTCAGGCTTCAGGGACATCAATATCTATTGTTGCTATAGCTTCATTTTATTTGATAGTGAGGTCATCGGGTTGAAGGTTCTGTCAACAATGTTTTTCAACACGAGGGGGAGAACAGTTACCCAAAAGACGTGCATCGTGAGGATGGCGTGGTACAGACCAGCCATATTACGAACACGTCAGTTAATAACAGAGATGTGCATCATGAGGATGTCGTGGTACAGACCAGCCATATAACGAACATGTCAGTTAATAACAGAGACGCGCAGCTTGTCCCTATAGAGGGGCAGGATCTTGCATATGGACCTATCCTACATGAAGGCAATATCTGACATGTGGACGGTGTCTCACATGTGAACGTAAGCACTACATCCTACATATGGACAGTGTCCCACAAATAAATGGTGTCTTAAATACAGACAATATTCTATATATGGATAGTGTCCAACAAATGAACAGTGTCTTAGATGTGGACAATATCCTATATGGACAGTAACCAGCATATGAAGAATACACTACAGACGGACAACCTCCTAGATATGGATAGTATCCTCTATAGATACAATATCCTACGTATGGACAGTTTCCTACACATGGATACATATAGACAGTATGCTACATATTCTGCCTATGCATATCAGAGAGAGGGAGACAGAGAGAGAGACAGACAGACAGAGACAGGGACTCGGACATAGAGAGAAACAGAAAATAAGAAAAGAGAGAGAGAGAGAGAGAGAGAGAGAGAGAGAGAGAGAGAGAGAGAGAGAGAGATTCTGAATTCAGAATCCCGTTTATTTTTCATTTAGGCCAAGGCCCCTTATGACGGGAATGTGAATAACAAAGGAACATTGAAGCAGCGCTAGTTATGATTTAACAAAAACATAACAACGGTGATAAAAACAAAATCTTAAGATGTGGCAGTTTCTCTGAACTTAAATGCTTTTGACAGAAACATTGAAAGACCTCTAGCAACTTCAACTGATTGAGAAGGCATTAATAAACACAATTTAGATTAACACGGTTGTCTATAATACTTAGGTTTTGATTAATTTTTCATGAATACCTCTAAGAACTGAACAAAAAGAACAAAATGTATTTCATTTTCTTGTGCTACTTTACATAATGGACAAATCAGATCCTCGTTGTTAGCCATTCTGCATCTATAAAGTATAATGGTGCACTTTCAATTCTGATATTCCTAATCAAAATCGTGTTGTAACATACTGTAAATGTCTATCAATATTAATGGTCAAATATGGTTTCAAATCATGCACACTGCAATAATTGGTATAGAAACTAAATCTATCACTATTGTGAATATGGTCAGACCATTTTTGCCATGTACAATCTATTAATCGTTGCCTGAAAATACTTATAAATACTTTGATATTTCCCACTCCCTGATTTTGACCAGACATATCCAAACCCATATTCTGTCAAACATATACATACTTTGGAGGCCCAGTTATTTTTACCTTTAGAGTCCGTATCTAGAAGCATATTGTAGGCTTTTCTAGGAACTATACCATTACACATTTGCAAAAATTTAAGCCAATATCGAATGCAAGTAAGATTCGCAACAAGTAGCAGCTCTGTCTAAAGCCCCATAATTCAGAGCCGTAAAGTACAAACAGGCTGCACTTGGTTATCCAATAACCTGATGAATACCTTAAAGGATGTATTATTTAAAACATACAACTTTTTCATAATACATAGTAAAGCATTCTTTGCCCTACTTGCCAGATCTGTGCAAGCACCTGTGAAATTCAACCATGTAGAAAACATTATACCTAAATACTTATATGTATTAACAACTGGCATATTAACATCACCATAAACCCATCTTTCCCTTGCACTAAGAGCCCCCCCCCCCCCCCCCCCCCCCTTACGAACACAATGATATTACATTTTGACATATTAACTTTTAATTGAAGTGTAGCAGCTGCACGTCGTAAATTATTCAACTGTGTATGTAGACCAACAGGCATTTCTGATATCAAAATAATATCATCAGCTAATAAGAGAATAATAAACAACCCTAAGGTATCAAGTGACAACAAGGCACCAAGTCTACCATTATTGATAACTTGTATAGCGAGTTCATTTATAAACAAAGGAAATAAAACTGGACTACATGCACCTCCTTGTCTGACCCCAGCTGTGCAGTTAATGAAATCTGTCAGTTTTCCTCAACAACGGATTCTAGCTCTAACAACATTATACATGCTTTTAATACACTTATATAGAGTTTTTGTAGTATTGGCCAAAGTATATTTCTATTGATTGAAACAAATGCCTTTTGAAAATCTATAAAAGCAACATGTAGCTTACAATTACGAGAAAACTGCCCATGGATAAGTGCCAACAAAGTAAACTTGTGATCCACAGTTGAATAACCCTTTTTGAATCCTGCTTGCTATTCCCTGGTTATATTATGCTCATCAACCCATTCTTGTATTCTCCTATTAATAATTATTCCAAATAGTTTACTGCTAATTTCACTAAGGGAAATTCCTCTATAATCATTGGGATTGTCCACATCGCCTTTTTAAATATTGGCAAAATAATTGATTCACATCAATTATCAAGGAACAAGCCCTCATTAAATAAGTTATTAAATAAGTTTTGACTTTATGCCATTAACGTTCCATAACAAAAACGAAAAAGGTTTGTTTTCATTATATATGCACTCTCCCTCCCTCCCTCCCTCGCTCTCTCCCTCATGCACGCACGGGATTTTTGCGACTGGCTCTGACTGGTTACCGTAATTAACCCGGCAATTGTCATCACGAACATCATTGTCCCTGCCTATTGCTGCTGGCGAGATTACCGGTGTTCTTGTTCTTGATCCCCTACATGTAATGTAGCATGAGGAAGAAAATCTGGCCGGCCAGACTCCTATCTAGAATCCTTCAGCCCTCCATGTCCACCAAGGAAATATGACTTTCCATCAATTACCAGATGATCATAGATCATGGTGGCTCTCTTCCCGTCTGATCTTGCTTTTTTTTTTTCAAGTGTGGTGAAAGACCACGCCTGATCTCCCTGACCTGTGGATGAGAAATCTTCTCCCACAAAGACATTGCTGCCTTTCAGGTTTTTCTTTCCTTTCAGGATGATAACTTTATCCTTGTAAAAGGTGCAGCAAGCAATGATGGGAGAGTCAGGTTTGACACTGAGTCTGTGAATCCTGTCAAACTCCACTTTCTTAGTCACATTTAGCTTACCATTCAACATAGCATGTACTTTTTTCTTCACAGTCATCGTTTGTCTCGTTCTGGTCCCTACGTATGCCATAGAAAATCAGATTGTTACGTTTTGACCTCCCCTCTAGATCATCAGTCCTTCTTTCTAACTGCTCAACTTTACTCAGGAGATCAGCGTTAGCTTTGGCCAGATCTTCATTTTCTTTCTTCAAGTCCCCCACCTCATCTCTCAATTTTCTCACATCAGACTGCAGGGCCGAACACTTTTCTCGAAGATCGTCAAACTTCTTATCAACATTGTCAAACAGTTCATGGTGGACAGTATGTTCTGCAGAACATTCATCACTCCGCTCTTGATGGTTCTTCAAGAGGGTGGTCCCGCGTTGAAGAGAAAGAGGTGTTCGCCTGCGCCCGGTCTGCGGAAGCAGATTCTACCCTGCTCTTGGTGTTGCGTCTGGCGCCCATGATGTCAGCACTGGTGGGCTGTTGAGGAAAAGTGGGTGTCGTCTGTCCACTGTCCGCCGATGAAGCGCCAGCCTTGTCCACACTGGTGCTGCGTCCTGAGCTGCCAAGCCGGGTCTGCTTTATGCTGTCCGCCCTGGGTCCGGGGTTCTGCTCCACATCGCCACAGTGTAAAGTAACCCGCCCCAAAACATGAAGGTGAGGAGCAAGCCAAGGGTTGCACCGTCCGTCCTGGTTCGTGGTGTCAACATGGCGATCGCGATGGCCGCCTTCATCCTGGCTCGCTTCGCCATGAAAGCGATGTAGACGGGGACGAAGGATCCACATCTCGCCCTAAGTACTAATGGTCCCGATGGCATGGTGACTGACTGAAGTACAAGTCAAAAAATACCGGATTGTACAGTCACGGTAACTGTCAATAAAGACAATAAACTTCGGAGCTCTTTAATGTCCGACTGCGCGAACTGTGACACAGTTCACGCCCCGAGAGAGAGAGAGAGAGAGAGAGAGAGAGAGAGAGAGAGAGAGAGAGAGAGAGAGAGAGAGAGAAATAGAGACAGATAAACAGAGAGAATGAGACAGAGACAGAGAGAGAGAGAGAGAGAGACAAGAGAGACAGAGAGACAGAGAGAGAGAGAGAGAGAGAGAGAGAGAGAGAGAGAGAGAGAGAGAACAGATAGACGGACAGAGATAGAGAAACAGAGACAGATAGGAAATGAGAGAGAGAGAGAGAGAGAGAGAGAGAGAGAGAGAGAGAGAGAGAGAGAGAGAGAGAGAGAGAGAGAACAAAGAGAGAGAGACAGACAGCAGACAGACAAAGACAGATACACAGTCTTCACCTTGGCAACTGCCGAAACCAATCCACCATCCATCAGCTTGACACTGAATGAAACCCAGCCCTTCATGGGAATAACCGTGATCACAGATGGGGCACACACATTCTCTTGTAGTTCCAGCCATTGGGACACGCGTACGTCCCGTGGCTGAGTTCCGGTTCCGGGCAGGTCACAACTAAAACATTTAAATGATAGTAAATGAAACAACATTACAAAAAGAAAATAACAACAAGAAGAAGAACCCAGAGCACCAAGCCCATTTTGTTCAGGCATTCACCATTCATAACAGCAGCAGCAAGAACAACAATATCATTACAACAATAATGAAAAGCTCTTTAAATGTATTTTCTTTCATTCTGCCAGAAATATGTGAGCACTAGCGCACTTGTTTTACACGATAATGGTCAATCGTAGTTAGGGAGGCGATTGGTTTTACATGTCGTACGTATGCGTGTTGATACGAGCTAATATATTTCTACACGACTGCTTTGAAAATCGTCGTGTTTTAATTATGTGTGCCCAATTGGTTGACCTTTTGTTTGTCGTTGTCATTCTCTGGGGTACGTTGTGCGCCATGTATTTATTCTACACAAGACGCATAATGAATTGTGTTTATCATTATTGCAGCAGCAGCAGCAGCAGCAGTGATGGTGGTAAAAATGTAGTAACAGTGGCTGCAGCTATGGTAGCAGCAGCAGTAGCACCCGTAGTAGTAGTAGTAGCAGCAGCAACAGCAGCAGCAACAGCAGCAGTAGTAGCAGTATCATCATCATTATCACTGCTGTTAACTTTTATCAACTGCCATTTCTAAACCGTTAGTTCCAACACGACATTTTGTACCGGTCCTTTACGTAGTAGACCTCTTTTCTTCTTATTCTTTTTTTTTTTTAACCTAAACATCGTTTGTCTACCTGATATGTTTTGGACCTTTCATGTGTCTTACGTTTCCCTGCCGTTTTAGGGCACCACAGAGACCCTGTCAACCCCTACAGTTTTTCTTGCAGCCCCCAAGGACGGCCAGTTGAGGTGTTGTGTGAAATGCACCGTCCGTCACAAAGATCCTGTCAACCCCTACTGTGTGTCCTTCAGCCCAATGAATGGCCAGTTCAGAACGCTGAGTAAAGGCCGCTTTCCGCCAGTGAGATCCTGTCAACCCCTACTGTGTGTCCTGCAGTCCTGCGGATGGTCATTTTGGAATGCTGGGTAAGTCCGCTGTCCACCACCGAATTCCTGTCAAAACCCTACACTTTGTCCTGCAGCCCCGCGAACGATCAGTTTAGTAGGTTGTGAGAAATCAGCAGTCCGCCACAGAGACCCTGTCAAAACCCTAAACTTTGTCCTGCAACTCCATGTGCGGCCAGTTCAGAAATTGGGTGAAGTCCGCTATCCGTCACAGAGACTCTGTCTACCTCTATGTGTGTCCTGCAGCCCCACCGGGTGGGGGTCAAGAGGGGAGCCTCAGGGTATGGAAGCTGATAACAGGGGTGGGCTAGTGGGCTGGGGGTCACTACCACACTGGGCAGTCATCCAAGTCACAGATCGTGTTGGGGTAAACATGGGACAGAGACTGATAATGTCCTGTTCATAATCACACAGATCTTGTTGGTGTAAACGTGGGACAGACCTTGATAATGTCCTGTCCACAGTCGCAGATCTTGTTGGTGTAGACATGGGACAGACCCTGATAATGTGCTGTTCACAGTCACAGATCTTGTTGGTGTAAACATGGAACAGAGACTGATAATGTCCTGTTCACATTTACAGATCCTGTTGGTGTAAACATGACACAGACCTTGGTGATGTCCTGCTCCGAGTCAGGAGACTGACTGGCTGGACTAGGTCCAGCTGGTGAGACTGTCCTAGCCTGCCTCCAGGAGAAGGCACCCCTCTAAGGGTCTAAGAGATCCAGGGATGTGCTGCCTGTCTGTTGCAGCAGGCTACCTGCCTTCTCTTTGCTCATGACTCTACAGTGGATAGAATCCACTGCAGCGACTCTGTTGATTCTTCTCTGTCCACATTCTTCCGGTCGTAGCACAAACGCGGGCAGTCATCGATGTCAGGCCGTTATAAAGCAACCCACCAAAGGAGACACTGCACTGCTCTTGAGCCACTTCGCTGCGTGCAGTGGTATCTGTTCTGATTCCATAGACGTAGTCACTTGCTACTAAGTCTGTTGACGACATATCCATTGCTTGGTGGCAGAACCTGAGTGAGTAAGCAGCAGTCTTTGGCACAGGTCGTCACTACATCCGTTCAATGCCACTCCTGATGAGCTTGCCAATGACAGCGACTCGACAATGACACGAAATAGCCACGTGCATTGATGCGGAGAGGAATCAAATAAAAACTGAGGTCACCACCAGAGCAAGGCATCAAGTGCCATAGATCTTGAGGCGTCAAAGACCCGTAGACCCGTGAAAGTGAGGATGCAGAGACGTTCCACTCTAGTTTGATGCGGCGTGATATGGCTGCAGTCAGTTTTTTTTTTTTTTTTTTTTTTTTTTTTTTTTTTTTTTTTTTTTTTTTTTTTTTGGGGGGGGGGGGGGGGGGGGGGGGGGGGGGGGGGGGGGGGGGGGGGGGGAGCATCCCAGCGTCAACCAGGCCTGACAGATACAGACACCCCACAGTGTTGGTCGGGAAATTTGATCAGCACCCACAGAAATGCATCCATGCGGCAGATGGAATTCAACTGGATTCCAGTCTCGCCAGTACAGCCCATAACACACTCAATTCAGTGTAGAAGCTGACGAAGAAGTGGAATAATCCTGCAGATAGATGTTTGTGATGGGAACTGAACCCACGACCTCCCCCAGCCAAGGTCATTGACCATAACATTATTTCGTGGAACCAAATGGATTTTGGACCCGAAGTACTGGTGTTCAGAGTTTTTGTTTCCTAAATTTACAAAATTAATTGACGAAAATTAATCGTTAACCTGTGTAAAAGTCACAGTAAAACACAAGAGTGCACAGTATAGATCCCGCCTGAATAATTCCAACTAATGGCTTAAGTGACATCTATCAAACTTTGGTTTTACTTTGTTCAGATATTGGCTCATTTTCTAACTCGACGATCTTCCCATTTGCCTAAAAATTAAAAAGACAAAGAACTAAGGTTAAAACAACACCAGCTTTATCTTTTGCATAGTTTAATATTGACGATTACTTACATTGTGCATCCATGTCTAACATGAGGCAACCCCATTCACTGAGCAATGCACGCCATAACTCCTCACAAAACTCCACCAGCCACACGTGACACCTCACACAACTCTCCCAGCTACGTAACACCTCACAAAACTCTCCCAGCCAAACGTGACACCTCACACAACTCTCTAGCCACATGTGACACCTCACATAACTCTCCCAGCCACACGTGACACCTAACAACTCTCCCAGGAACACGTGACACCTCACACAACTCTCCCAGCCACATGTGACACCTCACACCACTCTCCCCGAAAAACACGTGACCCATCACACAACTCTCCCAACAACACGTGACACCTCACAAAACTCTCTCAGCCACACGTGACACCTCACACAACTCTCTCAGCCACCATGACACCAGCCACACACAACAACTCTCAGCCACACGTGACACCTCACACAACTCTCTCAGCCACACGTGACACCTTACACAACTCTCTGACAGCACACATTCTCCCGTGACACACGTGACACTCACACACTCTCCCCTCCCCACACACGTGACACCTCACACAACTCTCCCAGCAACACGTGACACTTCACACCATTCTCCCCAGCAACTCCTCGTGACACTCTCACACCACTCTCCCAGTCACACGTGACACCTCACACAACTCTCCCAGCAACACGTGACACTTTCACATCACTCTCCCAGCCATACAGCTACCTTCTCCTCGCGCTACTCTCCCAGCCACACGTGACACTTCACATCACTCTCCCAGCAACACGTGATACTTCACACAACTATCCCAGCCACATGTGACACTTTACTCCACTCTCCTAGCCACACGTGACACTTCACACCGCCCAGCCATACAGATACCTTCACCACTCCCAACAACACGTGACACTTCACACAACTCTCCCAGCCACACGTTGACACTCCCTACATATCTCTCCCAGCCACACGTGACACCTCCCAGCCACACAGCTACCTTCACCTCACACCACTCTCCCAGCCACATGTGACACTTGACACCACTCTCCCAGCCACACGTGGCTCTCCAGCCACACATTACACTCCCAGCCACACCACTCGCCCAGCCATACAGATACCTTCACCTCACATCATTCTCCCAGCACATACGTGCCACACGTGACTTCACACAACTCTCCCAGCCACACGTGACACCTCACACCACTCTCCCAGCCACACGTGACACACCTCACACCACTCTCCCAGCCACACGTGACACCTCACACAACACTCTCCCAGCCACACCACACCTGGCCACAACGCCCAGCCACACGTGGCCTCACCTACTCTCCCAACGCATGACACCTTACACAACTCTCCCAGCCACACGTGACACCTCACACAACTCTTCCAGCCACACGACGATACACCTCACCCTACTCTCCAAGCCACACGGGGCTACCTTCACAGAACGTTCCTGATGGAACCCATGCCTCCCCTCCGTCTGTCGGAGCACAAGTCACTGTGGCGTTGCCCTCCAGCCGGTACCCCTCAATGCACATGACCTGGCACTCCGAGCCCACCATGTAGGCATGGCTGCAGCTGACGTGTCCGTGAGGAATCTGGAGCGGCAAGCAAGTCCACACTGCACACAGCAGATTCCGACAGGTCTCAGCGCTGAATCCTGAGTGTGCGACAGGCTCATAGAACAAGACAAATGGTTTGTTTGTATGTTGGTGTTGATGTACACCCTGGGTAAACATGGTAGCAGGGGTGAGGGGGGAGCTGGGAGGAGGGCTGAATGGACAAAATGAGATGGGCACCACTGTTCTATGGCCGAGTGCTCTCCACTGTGACAGCCATCCTATTTTCACACAGACATTTGTTGTGGTAGTGAAGTCATACAGTAATTTAGACAACACCCCTCCTCTGCAATGCCTTAACAATGCAATCCTTTATCACGCACACACCACACATTTTACTATACAATTCATTACTATACAAAAACAGAACAACATCAATCCAATACAATACACCAGAGTGGCTTGGTTTGCTCGCCAAGCTTTCTGAAATTCTTCAGAATCCAGACTACACACATGGCTCTTGCTGACGTAGGCTCTTTCATGGCTGCTAAATGCACAACACATGGACCCCCGCTTGACCCGTCCCATCTGAAGCACTATCCCATGGACCGCCACTGTGGATCTGGTGGAAAGAGGTACAAGACCCTCACTTCATACTAAATCGAATGTGGATCCGCCATTGTCTGGGTAAAGGGAATGATAATATCAATTCCTGTCGAGTCGCCTTTTTACAGTACTATCACATCACATTGCATCTTGACTGAGAACTATTGGAGCAAGGAGTAGTGTCACCGCTTCGGCTGGTGAGGGTTCTATTGCACATACTGAAGGTATGGTTCCTATAATCGGATTGGTTCTTTTCCTGTCACCTGTCCATAGATGGACTCTCTCCTTCCCAAACGTTGCCGCTCATTGTATGAAAGTGCTCAGTTTGTCACACTCAGTGGTTTACATACAGGCAAAGGCCTCTGCCAGGAAGCAGGCCGCCCGCACGAAACAAGCGGTTAACAACACGCTGTCATACGTTGTTACTTGAGCGGGCAGTGCAGCCAGCTGAACAATTCTCTCATGACGTACAGTGCATGTGGGACCCGGAAGTGGCTGGTGACCTGCGTGCCGAGCGGGACCCCAGCAACGACAAGTAGTGGGGGAAATGAGGCTAGATACTTCTCTCCCCAAGCCATCTTTGATCATGATCACGACCTGTGTCAGAGAGCTGGTGGTGCTGCAGTTGTTGTGTGAAGTTTCTGACCATAGGATTGGACCAAAGACACACTGGACTCCCAGTTATCCTTAGGTTAAAGGTTAAAAGTTTTAAGGTTCAAGTCCCATACCCGAAGGCATTAGGGGCGGTGGCTTACAGTAGCTAACATACAACATCATGGAAAGCGGAACCAAAACCTCGCCTTCAGCAGTCTAGACATTCCCTGTGCTGAATCGTGTACTTCTTTGCCACTTGCTAGACATTGAGGATTTCCAAGTCATAAAAATCCAAGCAAGGTCCTCTTTAAGACCCCCCCCCCCCCCCCCCCCAATTCCCTTACCTCTCTACTCTGTAAACGGTGACCCTTCTCTATGAAAGGAAAAGAAAGGCAAGAGAGGTGGGGGAGAGAGGGGGAGGGGCGGGCTCTTGACGAAGACTTTGAAACTTTTTCTGCAGTTAAAGATGAAACTATTTTAAAGCATTTTTCAAAGTGAGATGAATGCAGGCTGAATCCGAAACAGACTTAAAAGAGCATTTTAGTGTTACGCCGAACGAAAAAGGCAAAAACAAATTACAAGACAAAAAACGACGCGTTTCGACCTCTTTGGTCTTCTTTAGGCAAGAAAAACAACATTCAAGACAATGAAAACGAAGAACGAACAAATCATTTTATCTCCTCAAATTAGGCGCAAAATGGATTCAAACAAAACAATTTCATACCATCTAAATCTAATATCCGTAGCTCCCAAACCGTGGAGATGCGCAGTGTGTGTTGCGGAATTGACGGTAGTGAGTTCGAGTAATCAGTGGGGGGTGGTGATTTTTTTTTTTTCGGCTTGAAACCTTCTCTATCCACCTACAGTAAACGAGAACCTGACTCATTTCAGGAAGGTTAAAAATCGGCGGCAAAAAAAGAGGGATGGGCTCCGCTTTTAATCATGCCGTGCCTCAGACACAATGAAACTCTGACAGTTCACTGCCCTTACGGCCGGTAAGCTGTGGGAACTTTAACCTGGTGAACAACCTGTAGAACATACGTACGTTGAATGTCTACTTCAAAGGTACAGCTTGCGCTGTTGCCAGACTCGTCTGTGGCGGTGATGGTAATCGGGTAAGTGCCCGGCCCGAGGCTTATACCACGTGCATGGGAACTGGGTCAAGGTCACGCTCTGATTGCTGTTGTCTGAGGTCGGCGGGTCAGGCCAGGTGACATTGACATTGGCTCCTAAAGGTCCCGAGGTCAAGGTCTGGTCAGGCAGGCAGCCCTCTGGGAGGGTCGGGGGCTGCACATCTATGAATTAGTTCACAACTGAGGAGGTGAAAAACTGTCACAGTGCATTACACTGAACAAGGAATGAAAAAATAAATACACGAATGATAGGTAGTTTGATTTTGCACACGCACGAAAACGCCCTCAGCCGCTTGAATACATACACACACGCGCGCGCGTGCGCGCGCTCGCACACACACACACACACACACACACACACACACACACACACACAGGGACACACACCACACACACACACACACACACACACACACACACAGAGGCTTACACCAGCAGTCATACAGAGAATCTCATGTACCAGTCACTCTACAGGCGATTACTGGACACACACACACACACACACACACACACACACACACACACCTCACGCACACACAGACACACACACACACACACACACACACACACACACACACACACTTACCCCGGCAGTCATACAGAGAGTCCCATGTACCAGTCACTCTGTAGACAATGATGGGCAACACACACACACACACACACACCACACACACACAGAGAGTATACACACACACACACACACACACACACACACACAGTACACACACACACACACACACACACACACACACACACACACACAGTACACACACACACACACACACACACACACACACACACACACACACACACACACAAACTTACCCCGGCAGTCATACAGAGAGTCCCAGGTACCAGTCACTCTACAGGCGATGAAAGGCAGGACCCCTTGGTACTGGAACCCTGGGTCGCACTGCACCGCACACACCCCGGGGTACACGAAGCCATTGTCACAGATCAGCAGCCCGTGTTCCAGACCGCCAGGGAGAGCCACACGACACCGCTGGTGTCACAGACGAGCAGACATTGTTTTGTTCAGCGTTTCTCTTCATTCTGTCATTTATAAACAAATGAACGCCCTGCACGAGAGAGAGAGAGAGAGAGAGAGAGAGAGAGAGAGAGAGAGAGAGAGAGAGAGAGAGAGAGAGAGAGAGTTTTTAAAATCATCACAAACTATCAGTTTTCAAACTGTGTATTCTTCACAGAGAACTTAAACAGTTGCTTACATGTGCTTTTCTTCGGAACGTGGCTGGCCAGGCTGCGATCATCAGGGTATATGTTCGGTAGGACTGGGCTTTGTTCATGTCGCCACAGACTGTTCCTCAGTTTGAGGTAGCCTTACTGCTCGACAAGGGTAGAGTTTCTCTCTGCAGTGGGGAGTCTCAGTGAACAGGCTGGAGGAATCCTCCAGGGGGGGGAGCACACAATGACCGTGGCTTGCTGCGGTACTATCATGCCAGAAAGCAGATCACTTCGCTTATCATCACATATTGTACGCCGATCTCCAATCTTTCCGTCGGCTGAAATTAAGCTGAAGAAAGCTAAGTGTCAAATTCGTTCATTTTCCTTTTGTACTATTTGTTTGTGTCTTGCCTGAAGAAGACCTAAGAGGTCGAAACGCGTCGTGTTTTGTCTTGTGATTCATTTGTCTACGTTTGTCTTGGCGGTCCCCTTACATTTATTTGAGATTTGTTTAGATTTCCGCCTGCAGTCGATTTGTGTGACTTACTTTGCAACTAGATCTACATTCCTCCGATTTCACAGTTTTTTGTACATGTTAAGATTTGTGTGACGTTTATTTACCAAGTGACTAAAAACACATAAAATGAATTCTAGAGGCATCCAGAATGTTCCAAGCATTTTGGTTGGCTATGACGGTTGATTGGCTATAAGGGGTAGTAATTCACGATCCTTCTCGGAAGTTCTCAGCATTTGATTTTGGTTTGACTATAATTCTAAAAATATCCCAGAACACTGGTCATTATCGCCATCCGAGTTTTTGAACTTTCAATCTGACTTTATCTGAATAATTCAGAGAATGATGAGAGAGCGATGTGTGGAGAGAAACAAGAGTGAAAGAGTTTGAGAAGGACATGCTTTTTCTTTCCGGACTTTTGCTACGTTCATCGAGTTTTGATTTGTGAATCACCAACTGCCATTTCAACCTTTGAACTTTTGCTGCCAGTGTCGGATCTGTCTTTGTCCGTTTCGATTTGAGGAGGGACGAGAACCGTCCCTTTCTTACAAATCATTTTAGTCAGTGTAAGCACTCTGATACGTCTGGGAACAATCGAGTTCGATTCTTCTTAGTCGAAAATGGAAAAAAAATCGTAGGCTGTAAGACAAATCCTTCATGACAATGATTTTAGACGTAACATGGCAGAAATGACATTGCGGACAGTAAGAAATCTTTCATTACAGCATTTATTTGTGTTGGATCAGTTGGCAACATTAAACTGTTTTGCCAAGGGAATACACTTTTGTTCAGTCAAAGAAACAAGGCACTGGCACGTTCAGTTCAAGAATTTTCGCATTTAATCAAACCTTTTCCAGTGGCGTGCTCATAAGTTTTTTGATGCTGGCCACTTGAAGACTGCGACTAGTATTTCAAAATGATGTCAACTATTTACGTCATTAACACGTCATATTTCTAACATTTTTTTTTTTTTTTTTTTTTATAGGTCTATTTACCTTTTTCACAATGGGTACTTTTGTCTGTTTATTACTGAACATTCATTTGAACAGTTGATTAGCCCAGACTGATATTTACTTAATTTCAAACGACGTCTGGATTTGGCTCGCGGTTCTGTTTTGACTCAGGAGCTGGGCGCTGATGGTCTGTGATACTTACGACATTGTGCTGTTGGCACTTGTTTGTAATCGTTGGCAATAATCGGCTTGAGAGCTGGGCGCTGATGGTCTGCGATACAACATTATGCTGTTGGCGCTCGTTTGTAATCGTTGGCAATCATTGGCTTGAGAGCTGGGCGCTGATGGTCTGTGATACAACACTGTGCTGTTGGGCTCGTTTGTAATTGTTGGCAATCAGAGTTAAACCATGATGTTTGGGCTCATGAAGTTTCTTGGATGAAGTTGGAATGCTGTCTTTTACATGTTTTATGAATATATCTGTCAGGCTTTTAGCAGAGTATGAACTTTGCAGAACTTCCTATTTGACCGGTTCCTTTCGGAAATTTCCTGCAAAAAGGTTCCGTTTACCTATAGAAAATTGAGGTGTTTTGGGTAAACTGCACCTTTCTGCGGTTTTGTATTTCTAAACAATCCAGTTCTGACAAGACCTTTTCAAGAAGGAGGCATCTGGATGTTGTTCACACTACCACAAAGAGGATTGTGCCATGAAAATCACATAACAGCAGAAAAGGTCGTGGAAGTTTTTCAATCAGGTTGACCAGCTCTTATCCACTGACAAATACAAATGGATAAAGGTGGGTAAATCTTTTGGGCTCAACAAATGCGATTTGTGAAGAGTGACGAGACTCCTCCTGTTAATCTATAGGGCTCAACAAATGCGATTTGTGAAGAGTAACGAGACTCCTCCTGTTACTCTATCTGCAGTGGGTAGTGCTGGTTATGGGGGTATCCTAGAGGCACAAAGAGTATACGTTTTTGACTGGGAATCCGCGTTTCCTGGAGAACAATCACCACAGGTTTCAATTGTAGACAGAGGAGCTATAGCTCCTCGAAATTTAAATTAACACACCAGATATTACACCACAGAGCTGGAAATTCCTGGAGATAAATGATATTTTGGCTTTGTGGAATGAGACCAGCGACTACAGATCTCACAATCCAGGCTGCGTCACCAAGATGCTGGAGGACCTTCATGGACCTGCGATGACAGCTCCGACTTGCCACACTGTACAGGGTATATGGGGCAGTCCAAATCCTGCCTTTCAGGCCAGTGCATTCCTCATTCCAACACAAAAGCTAATGAAGTCAGCTACCTGCACATGACTCTCGACCCAGGACCTTCTCCACAGACGCGGGTCCTGGGTCGAGAGTCATGTTTAACAAAAGCTGAAGCTGCATTGTGCTATCAGCAGACTGAACAACACAGGGGCTCCTATTTTGTATAAAGGTCCGAGTCCCCAGCTACGAATCAGGCCCAGAGCGCTATTCCTTTCAAAGCTGTATGTAAAATCTGTCAATGACAGCCCCCGTTAAAACAAATTCCCTGTACAGTTCAGACATTATGATATACTGAGACAGTGTGACAGACCATTTTAGTCCAGTCCCAAATTGTGGGATTAGTACTGAAGTTTGCCTGTTCACCTGTTAACAAGTTTACCTGACAGCTACTCACCCGCGTTTTGTTGTCAGTCAGGTGAGCGAGGAGGATTTCCTTTCAGTCTCTGCAGATTTGCCGGCCTGGAAAGATCCCTACGGTACCGAAGAGAGACTCGCAGCCTAGATTTGGTGGTAATCAGGTGTGTGTGGCTAGTTAAATAGAAGTTATGGTTATTGCTAATGGCATTGGTTTTTCCTATAGATGGTCGTGAATTTTCCAGATCTTAGTGAAGGCCTAGAATATTTAATTTTGTTCCCTTGATTGATCTTGTGATTGACAAGACTTGACGAGACATAAGGTGACTGTAGGAAGTTGTGGTTAGTGAATGCGCGAGTCGAGAGGTGATTGAGAAGAATGGAACGAGCGGATGGAAAAGAGAATATGTATACCTGTATGTGATCAGGGGAAAGTGATCAAATTTTATCAATGCATTACTGAAAAAAAAAAAAAAACGTTCTTATTTCCCTAAAGTGATATAATGGTGTGAGTGTTGGTGAGCCTGGAAGTGAGGAGTGAAAATTACTGTGTATAGATTATTAGAAGATGTACTCTGATCCCTGTTGTGGACACATCTAGTAATGAAAATGTGGAAAAACAAAAACATTCTTTTCTTGATAAAAAGGGACAAATGGAAATCGTTCCTTTATCTGTAATAACTGTATTCTTGGTACTTTTAAAGGGTTAAGTGGGGAAATCTTTGTTGTGCTCTTCAATGCAATCGCTCGTGGTGCTCATCGATGAAATCTTCTATTGTAATACACACACATTGTATCGAAACCCAGTAGACTCTATTAAGGGTATTTTACCCACAAATTCTACAGAAATGTATTATGTGAAGAGTGACTGCAAGTGACAAGACACGGACGATAAATATGTCAGTAGCAGGCTAGGTAACCAATGTAGTTATACAGTTCCCCAGGTGTCTGTAAGGCTCCTGAGTCCGGCCTGGAACTGAATATCATCGGGTGTGGGGTGCAACCCGTGCCCCAGCCTCTGTCTCCGTCACGACGACGTGGAGAGGCTGACTGCTAGGTCGGTAGTCCGACAGTGATTTTCTTCGTTGTGGGTGTACCCTGTGGAACACCACTTGCAACTGTGTTCTCGAGCGGCTCTGCTTTTGTGTGTACTCTGGTTGGTGCTATAGACTATAGCTTGGGCTCAATGTAGCCAAGTATGTGAACTGTGTCTGTTAAGACACTACTGACGGTGCCAGCTAGGTCTGTGCCAGAAAAATATTTGTTGTGACATATTTGTGAACGATGTGTTGCTGAGAGCAAAGCAACTGTTAAGGTTCCTGCTAGAAGAGGAGGTTGTCGAACTCTCTTTACTATCTATACCTCTTTATCTGTTCTGGGTATACCGCCACATGTGTGTCGGTGTGATGTGAAATGTTGATCGATATCTGTATTGATATTTATTGAATTTCGTGCCTGCTGATTTATATTAATGATTGATGGCTCAGGCAGCATATAAAAGAAATGAAACTTAGTTTGTATGTTGTATGCTCGTGTGTTGTGGGTGTGTGTAGGGAATAATCACTACACGCATCCAAACTTTTGAAAGTGAGAATCAGACAGTGATACACACAACACTACACCATCCGTATCAGACAGTCCAAGTGTTTTTTGTTTACGTTATTGATCGATTGGTTGCAAACATAATCTGTATGTTCCCCTTTTTTCCGATCGTCTGCTAAGCTTTTAAAACTCCCCAAATCCCTGTGTCAACAATAGCGTAGAAACACAAGGAGTCCACAAAATCATGCACACTACTATTGCCCTTGTTGAAACAGAGCATTCAACTTATTTGTTAAGCCCATACACAAGGACAATGTCTTCTTTTTCATATTAAAAGAAAAAAAAAATCCTTCCACAAAAGAAACAGGGCATTTCCATCTACCGAAACTGCATGCTTACTACTTGACCTCTGCTATAACCTCGAACCCTGATCTGCACAAGACTGCTAGCATCTTTCCCTTGGCGCTAGGCACACTTGAAGCCGTCACCTCCCATTACTGATTCTCTTCCCTCCACACACACACACACACACACCACCACCACCACCACCACCACCCTGTCCACTCCGCCACTCACCAAACTGCCTGTTGTGTTTATCCACAGACCAATTCACATTCTGACCATATAATTCCCAAATCTGTGCACACCCTAGCTGAATGTGTTGTCTACATGGCTATCACAACTGACGGCGGCAATCCAGATCCAAATCCAAAAATAATCCTCGGAAGATTCAAGTCCAGAAGTGGACAACACACATGTCTGTCTGAAGTTGAACGTAATGTGAATAACTAGCTAATGCAGCACTTTCCTGACTTTTTGATGTATCATGAATATTTAGATCTGTTCGCGCACTGCGCGGGAAAGTAGGCTAGATTTAGCTAGGCCTATCTGTCGACTTCGGCTTTCAAAGGAACGACAACTCACCCTGACATGTCGGAAAGGACGCACTCCACAATTGGTTTCGAAGACACTTCACTGCAGCAGCTCCGTGGATTTCGTATCCCGATTGACAGGTAGTTGTGCAGGTGGATCCATAGACATTGCTGACCTCGCCTGTGCAGGATCGGTGTCCATAGAGCAGGGAGGGGACCGCAGGACAGTACTTCACTGCAAGCAGGGGAATAACTATGATCCACTGCAAGCAGGGAATAACTATGATCCACTGCAGCCGCGAGTCCAGCATGTGCTTTTGTGTTCATGATTGATGTTGTGGACGTTTGGCACAGTGGGACATTTAGTCCAACATACAAGGGTGTGTGTGTGTGTGTGTGTGTGTGTGTGTGTGTGTGTGTGTGTGTGTGTGTGTGTGTGTAGTGTAGTGTGTGTGTGTTGTGTTGTGTAGTGTGTGTGTGTTGTGTTGTGTAGTGTGTGTGTGTGTGGTGTCTGTGTGTAGTGTGTGTGTGTGCGTGTGTGTTGTTGTGTTTGTGTGTGTGTGTGTGTGTGTGTGTGTGTGTGTGTGTGTGTGTGTGTGTGTGTGTGTGTGTGCAGAGGAACTGTTGTTTAAAAAACTCACAGTAGTGTCATCCTGAAATGTAACATTCGCTTGTTACAATCAACACACATAGACGCAGACAGACAGACAGACGGACACACACACACACACACACACACACACACACACACACACACACACACACACATACACACACACCTCTTTATTTCTCCAGCACACGTGCCCAGAGCTCGGAACTATCGGGATGGGAGTTGGGGGGGGGGGGGGGGGGGTTAAAAACTGGAGAGGTGGGAGGGACGAACGGGAGTAGAAGGGGGTGAAGAGGCTCACGAGGTCAAACATAGTGGGAGGGACGAAGGGGGGGGGGGGGGGGGGGGGGGAGGTGTGGTGGCCAAGGCCGTCAAACGTCTATCAAACTGCTGAAGGGTAAGCTTCCTTACTGCTCCATCGAAACAGAACTAACCAGGAGGGAGGTAGTAGGGAGAGGTTGACAGGAGAAGCAGGAGCAGGAGAAAGGGGTGTTGAAGGGTGGGTAGAGTGGAAACAGAATCATTTCACATGCACGCAAACACACACACACACACACACACACACACACACACACACACACACACACACACACACACAAATCAAATCTAAAGGAACAGGATACGGATGGTCAGTTACCATGTTTTCCTTGTACAACTAGTTCAGTAAGATTCAAAAACAAAATGTACTTGGTGAAAAGAGGCAAGGAATCCAAGAATGAGTGAACGAGACTGAGAGCTGATGGAAGGGGTGGGGGTGGGGGGGGGGGGGGGGGGGCAGGGAATGAAAGGCAAGCAACGTAAACTGCCAACAGACTTCCACAGAAAGGCGAGGAAGATCACGGGAAGCAGATTCCAGGTAAAAGCCGATTACTTGAAAAGCTCTGGAACATGTCTAAGGGAGCGCTAGAAGTGTGATCTCCAGACACTGACAGAGAAAACGTCGGGCAGATTCAGAAAAGAATTTACTCCGCTGGCGACGAGGAAAAACAGAAAAGTGGAAAATGGCTGAAAAGGACTGTGGAAAGGAAAGGGAGGGAGGGGGGGGGGAGGGTGGGGGGGAAATAAGAGAGAAAATATGAAAAAGAATTATAAAAAAAAAACAAAAAACAGGATCAATGTAAAAACGAAGGATAGGAAGGAAGCTTCAAGCCCAATGGAAAACGAAGGGTGCAAAAGAATCAGGAAAAGATGGGAAGAAGAGTGAAGAAAAGGATGAAAAGGGGTATGGAAATACTGATCTGAGGTGATATGACACACTGATCTGAAGTGATAATGATACACTGACATGGAGTGATAATGACACTGATCTGAAGTGATAATGACACACTGATCTGAAATGATAATGACACACTGATCGGAGTGATAATGACACAGTGATCTGAAGATCTGATAATGACGAACTGATGATCAGAAGTGATAATGACACACTGATGATCAGAAGTGATAATGACATACTGATCTGGACTGATAATGACACACTGATCTGAAATGATAAATGACACTGGTGATCAGAAGTGATAATGACACACTGATCTGAAGTGATAATGACACACTGACCTGAAATGATAATGACAGACTGACCTGAAATGATAATGACACACTGATTTAAAGTGATAATGACACACTGACCAGATATGGTATTGATACCCTGACCTAAAATGATAATAACATACTAGCCTAAAATGGTAATGGCACATGGAACTTAAGTGACAGTCCCACCTCAAGAATCTGAAGTAAAAATGGCACTCTGACCTGAAATGCCAATAAACTATTGGCCTGAAGTGACAATGACTCACCGACCAGAAGTGACAAAGAAACACTGACCTGAAGTAACAATGACACACTGACCTGAAGTAACGATGACACACTGACCTGAAGTACCAATGGCACACTGACCTGAAGTAACGATGACACACTGACCTGAAGTGACAATGACAGATTGAACTTTAGTGATAATGACTCGCTGACCTAAAGTCACAATGAAACATTCAACTTAAGTGATAATAAACACACTGACCTGAAGTAATGAAGACACATGGACCCAAAGTGACAACGACACACTGACCTGGAATGACAATGACACACTGACATGAAGTGACAATGACACACTGACCTGAAGTGGCAAAGACACACTGACCTGAAGTAACAATTACACATTGACCTGAAGTAAAAATGACACACTCAACTTTAGTGATAATAACACACTGACCTGAAGTAACAGACACATGGACCCAAAGTGACAACGACACACTGACCTGAAGTGACAATGACACACTGAACTTTAGTGACAATGACACACTGACCTGAAGTGATTATAACATACTGACCCAAAGTGACAATGACACACTAACCTGAAGGGACTATGACACACTGACCTAAAATAACAATGACACACTGACCTATAGTAATAAGGACACACTGACCTGAAGTGACAATCACACACTGACCTGAAGTGACAATGACATACTGACCTGAAATAACAATGACACACTGACCTGAAGTAACAATGACACACTGACCTGAAGTGACAATGACATACTGACCTGAAGTGGCAGTGACATATTGACTTGAAGTAACGATGACACAATGACCTGAAATGACAATGACAGATTCAACTTTAGTGATAATGGCACACTGACCTGAAGTGACAATGACACACTGACCTGAAGTGACAATGACACACTGAAGTGACAATGACACACTGACCTGAAGTGACAATGACACACTGACCTGAAGTGACAATGATATATTGACCTGAAGTAGCATACGACCTGAAACAACGACACACTGACCTGAAGTAAAAAAAAAAAGACACACTGCCCTGAGGTTAGAATGACACACTGACCTGAAGTGAAATGACACACTGACCTGAAGTGACAATGATATATTGACCTGAAGTAAAAAAAAAAAGACACATTGACCTGAGGTTAGAATGACACACTGACTTGAAGTGACAATGATATATTGACCTGTTGTAAGAATGACAAACTGATCTGAAATGACAATGATATGTTGACCTGAAGTAATGATGACCCACTGACCTGAAGTGGCAAAGACACACTGACCTGAAGTGACAATGACACACTGACCTGAAGTAACAATGACACATTGACCTGAAGTGGCAAAGACACACTGACCTGAAGTGGCAAAGCACACACACTGAAGTAACCTGAACCTGAAGTGAATGATGACACACTGACCTGAAGTGAAAATGACACACTGACCTGAAGTGAAAATGACAACACTGGCCTGAAGTGACAATGACACACTGACCTGAAGTACAAACAATGACACACTGACCTGAAGTAACAAGGACACACTGATCTACAGTGACAATGACACACTGATCTACAGTGACAATGACACTGATCTACAGTGACAATGACACACTGACCTAAAGTGACAATGTCACACTGACCTGAAAACGGTGACAATGACACACTGACACACTGATCTACGGTGACAATGACACACTGACCTACAGTGACAATGACACACTGATCTACAGTGACAATGACACACTGACCTACAGTGACAATGACACACTGATCTACAAGTGACTCTGACAAAGTCTCCTGAAGTGACAGCGACACACTTACCCCTGACATTCACTCTGAAGTGACAGCAACACACCTACCCCTGACACACACTCTGAAGTGACAGTGACACACCTACCCCTGACATACACTCTGAAGTGGCAGTAGGCGACGCCGCCCCTGGAATCACGTGCTTGGTACATGACCATGGTTCCCAGGATGTTTCTGGCCACTGAAGTAGCTGCCCCTGGGTAGAGGAGTCACTAGAGTGACACTGCACAGAGAGGAAACACGGTGAAATGGAGAGCAGATCAAAAGGAGGGGGAGGGGGGGGGGGACTGGTGGGGGTGGCGTGGCGGGGGGGGGGGGGGGGGGTCGTAACTCGAGTCACACTGCACAGAGAGGACTAGATGAAACACGGTGAAATGGAGAGCAGATCAAAGGCGGTGGGGGGGGGGGGGCGGGGGGGGGGGGGGGGGGGGGGGGGGGGGGGGTCACTCGAGTCACACTGAACAGAGAGGACACAGATGAACACGGTGAAAGGACTAGCAGATCAAAGGCGGTGGGGGGCGGGGGGAGGGGGCGGGGGGGGGGGGGGGGGGGTCACTCGAGTCACACTGAACAGTGAGGACTAGATGAAACACGGTGAAACGGAAAGCAGATCAAAGGGCGGGAAGGGGGGGGGGGGGGGGGGGACGAAGGGGATGGGGACGGGGGGGGGGGGGGGGGCGGGGGAGGGATGACTCGACTCACACTGCACAGAGAGGACTAGATGAAACACGGTGAAATGGAGAGCACATCAAAAGTAGAGGGGTGATAAGTAAGATGTGTTCAGAATTCGCCAGGCAGGCTTGAATGGGACCTCTCCGTGTTTTGTGACAGTTTTTCAGAGAAATATATTGAATTAGTCAACGTAATATCAGAAGAACTGTGATGTTCCAGGTAGCAAGGTGGTATTTTTTAATTTGAAAATTGGCCAAGGACTTTGGTAAATAGTTGTTGTGATTTCTTATTGCGTTGCCATTTTCCTTATTGATTGTGTCAGTGCTGATTTTAGCAGTGTTCACTGCAAGCAGCGTGGCTAGTCCAGTGAGTGATTCTCAGCCTGCCTGTCATCACTACAGCAGCAGTGGGCCTGTGTTGGATTCCTGTTACACCAAAGCACTACCCTTACTTACAACAAACTGTCTCCCTGGTCTCTCAGTCCAACTGTCGGTGAAAGGTTGAAGGCTTTGGGAATTATTGAAGCAATGTGTCCTGTCCCTGGTCCCTCCAGTTACTGCCACCATGAGAGAAGACTGGTCCCTGGTCCCTCCAGTCACTGCCACCTGGTCCCTCCAGTCACTGCCACCATGAGAAGAAGAACTGGTCCCTCCAGTCACTGGTGAACAAGACTCCAGTCCCTCCAGTCACTGCCACCATGAGAAGAAACAAGGTCCCTCCAGTCACTGTCCATACTGGTCATGTTGGACTGCCACATGTGAAACCAGCGGCCACTTAAGGAGGACAGTCATTCCAGTGCGGGCTGGCTTCACACCTGTGGACGATCCCAGCGACTGCTGTACCCCAAGACAGCCAGGTGCTGTATAAAGCCCTCTGCCTTCTGGGTTCGATTGACCGTCATCCCTTCGTGCAGGAGGTGTCCAAGCAGTTCAGAGTGCTCTACTGCAATGCCCAGTCCTGCAGGAACAAGATGATAGAGCCGTGTGATTTTATTCATGAAAGCGACGCTGATCTGGTGTTTATTACAGGGACGTGGTTCATGCCGGCTGGTGAAGAAGTGAAGATGTGTGAATTAACTCCTCCTGGCTTCATCCTCCATTCTCGTCCAAGAACGCTATGTGGTGGTGGTGTGGCAGTCCTCTACAGAGAGTCACTCAATTCCTGTATCACTTTCCCAAAGTCTGTGGCTGAGTTCACAACATTTGAATTGTGTAAAGCACACTCATCTATGCTGGTCAAGGTTTGTCATTTTTCTGTCTTTACCGACCTCCACCTAGTACAGGCAACAAACTGAAAACTTCTCAGTTCATGGAAGATTTTCCAGAGTTTTTGGATTCCTATGCACCGTTAACTAAAAGCTATCATCATGGGTGATTTCCATCATGATTCTCCCTAAGACTGTCGTGTAAAGGTGTTAAAAGACTGCTTACTTACTACACACAGTATGTGTCATTGATCGAAAAGCCCACTCACAAATCACACCACATCATTGACTGGCTGATTGTTGTGGAGAGGAACTCTGACACGATCCTGGACCTGTCTGTGACAGACCACATGGTGTCTGACCATTTCCCAATTTCCTTTTCTCTGAAAATGAAAAAACCTGGTCCCAAGAAACCTATTGTTGTGTCAAGAAACCTGCGCGCAGTTGAACTGACAGCCTTCAGACGTGATGTGGCAGTGCTCCAGTTCAGGGAGGAGGACCCTGTTACAGATTACAACCAGGGCCTGAAGGCAGTCCTCAACAGACACGCTCCCCTTACGACTCGCTGTGTAACAGAACAGCCTTCTGCACCTTGGCTTATGTTGGAAGTGAAGCAGTCCAAGCAGCAACGTCGTCAGGCAGAGCGTCAGTGGAGGAAGACACACCTGGTGGTTCATCGACAGATGTTTCAGCAACGCAGACACGACACCAAGGACCTGATCAGTGAAGCCGGACAGTCCACACGTACGTGTGTTAAAGTAGAGGAATGCATGAACAGCAGGGCTTTGTTTGATTTAGTGGGTCATCTTACAGGAAAGGGTAAAGACAAAAGTCTGCCAAACATCATACCAGTTGATCAGTTACTCGATTCGTTCTGTGACTTTTTCACTGACAAAATTATGCAGCTCAGGTAAGAACTTGACAAAGCAGGGATCCCAGATTTTTCTGTCTTTACTGGAAAACCCAATGTGTGATTTTACCCCTGTGACAGAAGATCAGGTTAGGGTTATTATTGTAAATACGCCCAAAAATCCCACAGCTTTGACCCCATCCCAGCAGTTCTCATGTATCAGTGTCTTAGTGAGTTAATACCTATTATCACCACTATTGTCAATAACTCCTTGAGTACTGGCTCTGTACCCCCTCCTTTTAAGAGTGCTATTGTGACACCTCTGTTGAAAAAGTCCAGTCTTGACCCAAATTTTATGAAAAAACTACAGGCCTGTGTCAAATTTGCTTTCGTTTCTAAAATCTTGGGAAAGGCTGTTTTACATCACCTTTCAATCATCATTTGAGTCAGTCTGACTTGCTTGAGCCCTTCCAGTCTGCTTACAAGGCAAATCATTCCACAGAGACAGCTTTACTATGTGTTGTCAGTGACCTGCTTTCTGCTTGTGACCGTGGTAACATATCTTTGCTATCCCTACTCGATCTGTCAGGAGCATTTGATACGCTGGACCATGACATCTTGCTAAGAGACTACAAATCTCTTTTGGACTGTCAGGCAATGTTCTAAAATCGTTTGCATCTTACTTGAGTGACCGATTCCAGTCTGTTCTTGTACTCAATCATGGTTTCAAAACCTGTTCCTCTGAAGTATGGAGTACCCCAGGGTTCTGTGTTAGGGCCTGTGCTGTTTATAATGTACATTCAACCTCTCAGTCAGCAGATCAGGCAGTGTGATGTTATGCATCACATGTTTGCTGACGATGCACAGTTGCATCAGTCAGCACAACCCTGTCAGTTTCCCCAGCTCCTAGCCACTTTTCAGCAGACAATAGAATCTGTCCAAAAAAATGATGACTGTAAACAAGCTGAAAATTAATGATGGGAAAACCGAGGTCATCCCAGTTGGAACATCCAGGCAGCTCAAAGCAGTCTTGGACAATACTCCTTTTTGTTTTGTCTGGTGTAGAGATCGGATTTTGCCGAGTCTGTGAGGAATCTTGGAGTACATTTGGATCGTGTCCTCGCAATGGAGGACCATATAAAGCTTCTGTGTAGGACCATCTATCTTGAGCTCCGCAGAATCAGTCATATCCGTCCTTTTCTTACCATCAATGCAACCAAAAAGCACATGTCAGCATTTGTTTTGTCCAGACTTGACTATTGTAATTCTTTGTTTGTTTTGGTCTTCGAAAGATGCTGATGGACAAATTACAGAGGGCTCAGAATCAAGCTGTGCGCATAGTCCTCAGAAAACGCAAATTTGACCATGCAAAACCTCTCTTGAGGGAGCTGCACTGGCTTCCTGTACGGGCCCGCATTGAACACAAAATCGCCACCCTCTGTTTTCGATGCCTCCACAATCTTGCCCCCTCCTACCTTTCAAACCTAGTTAAACCATACGCACCGTCAAGATCGCTGCGTTCCTCGGACCCCGGTCATTTAATCATCTCCCGTATTCGGCTGGAGACATATGGCAAACGTCCTTTTCTTTCACTGGCCCCATTGTTGTAAATTCTTTACCTCTTTCACTTCGCAACGCACAATATCTGAACACTTTTACGTCAGGCTTGAAGACCATATTCTATGCCTATTAACAATAATTTATTTATGCACAGCACTGTTAACCTGCTGTTATGTTTCATCCTGAATAATGTGTGTGCGTGTGTATGCTATGTGTGTGTGTGTGTGTGTGTGTGTGTGTGTGTGTGTGTGTGTGTGTGTGTGTGTGTGTGTGTGTGTGTGTGTGTGTGTGTTGTGTCTTGGGTGTTTGTGTGTACTGGAGAGAGAGGGAGAGGGGGGGGGGGGGGGAAAGAACGTAGGGGAAAGAGTGTACAGGATGATTATGTTTATCTGCATGTATAATTCTGTTGTTTTTTTTTGTATTTTATTTTTTATGATGTTATAGTTTATATGCCTTAATCTTATGTGTTTCCTTTCGTCTCTTCATTCTTAAACGTTCGGCTTTTATATTGTAATGGCGTCTGAAGCCTCACGTGGGATAGGCGTCACTTTTTCTTAAGAGAGAGAGAGAGAGAGAGAGAGAGAGAGAGAGAGAGAGAGAGAGAGAGAGAGAGAGAGAGAGAGAGAGAGAGAGAGAGAATGTATCAGCGGTGTTCGTCGTGTTTCCCAGCGTAGAGAATGTGTTCAAGTTTTTTTTGACAGGATTTTCTGACATGAGTAACACGTGGAATCTACTCACAGAGTTGATTAAGATGGAGAATCTGTCAAAGTTGTTGACAGTGTTTCCGAAGTTGATAAGGTGCCGAAATCATTGATAAATGCTTTCATCGCTAGGGGGGAAAAAATCCAGACGGAGTTTGTTTTTACTGTTTTTTTTTTTTTCTTTTTAATTATTATATCCACACTGTTCATTTGTCCCCCCCCCCCCCACCCCCTCCCAACCTCCACCCCACCCCGCACCACGAGATGGAGAGTATGTCAAAGTTGTCAATGTTTTCCAAAACATGAATTACTGACAAAAGTTTTCCCCGACGGATCCTATTAAGCTTGGCTGTGTCTGGAGTGGCACTGTCTTCATCTGTCCGTGGGCAGGGGTGGTTGGGTCTGTGGGGTGTGCTCGACAGCTGGAGGGTGGTGTTTTTCGCCGGTGGGTTCTGCAGTCATGAAATACAGGCTGGTATACACCATGGGGATGCTACTTTAAGGCTGTTATGAGTTGCATCCTGTAGTCCGATTTACCTCTGTTCAGGAGCAGTTATGTCCCTTGATATCTTAATGGAGTGTCTGCGCGTGCCTGTACCCATCGTCAACACAGCGCAGGCCTCCAAGGGTGGTACAGGACTGCTCTAAAGGCAGGTGAAGACAGTGCTTCTCTGGGTCCTCCCCAGCACCTTCGGGTGTTTCTTTTTTCTTC
>JADBJO010000404.1:392500-397500 GCA_016801955.1 Conus betulinus
AGAAGCTCATTTCATGGTTGTAAAAAGAATTCCGTATCTTTTGTGGCACCAGGACTATAGGGTTGTCTTTGTGCTAGAATGGTTTTGGGCGCTGCTGTTAACCAAGGAAGGATATACGGATGGTTGATTTCTGACAGCCCAGAAGCCTTGCTGGATATGTTGGTGCCTGACGGTCGGAATTTGACATTATTATTTTTAAAACATTTGTAATTTAGAATACAGACATGCGAGATGGATGCGGATGTAAATAGGGTGTCTATCCGACTAATATTAAGTCGGAAACAGGGATCTCCCATCGCGACGCCCGCGTTGGTCCCCCGCTCCTTTCGTATTGTCTGTTCCTGTTCGTCCTGTCTGTCCTAATGTTTAATATTTTTTTTTTTTATGGATGGACGTATGAAAGGATGAACGAGGCTCTTTTTATTTTTTTTTTTTTTTTTGTGGAAAAATAAAGGGAGTTAATTTATTTTTTCACACATAGAAAACAAAACTGGGGAAATCTTTTTCTAAAAATTAAATGTAGATTTCAAATTATATTTTAACATAGAGAAATTAAGTGATAATATAAATGGTTCGCACACACTGTTTTCATGTCTTTCTTCACTGCACCAACACATTTAGGTTTTATGTGGAGAATTTCTCTGAAAGACACTGATCTTCGCCGCAGGGCGGGTTTTTTTTTTTTTTTTTTCTTTTTTTGGTCCTGGTTTTGGCGCATTCCAGCGCCTTCTACCAAGGCAGGTCGCGGGGAGGCTGGCTCGGTCACCTTGGCAACTGGCAGCTGAGCCAGCAGCAGCGGGACCTGAACCAGCTACGCAGCTGTCGGACTCAGGCACCGGGGAGCAGTCCTCCAAGGCATTTACTACCTGAACCGGCGACGCAGCTGTCGGACTCAGGCACCGGGGAGCAGTCCTCCAAGGCATCTACTGCGAGACGTGGGTCCTGGAGTCCCTTGACAGATGAGCTGAGTGACTTTAAGCTGTGGTGTAGAAGGCGTGGAAGCAGCCGTGTGCCAGCCAAGGCAGTATGAATGGATGATTATTTTGAATAAATGGAGTATGGAAGGCTTTAGTGTGAAAGGGATTGAATTGTGTTGTTGTCCTGTGAATTAATGTGTAGGTGTGTTCCTTGCTTTTTCTTCTTTTACTTGGAGAGGCACATAGCGATTAGTGGGGATTTAGGGCAAACAATAGGCGGGTGACCCGGGTTCTGGGGAAAGGTGTATTGGGGTTACTTTGTCCCCTTAAATAGATAGTTTCTGGTAGGTATCTATCCTTCTTCTCTAATTCCCACCTTCTCAGAAACTTGCTCCTCGTCTGTCCTCTTTTCTTCTTTAGTTTTCCCTCGTCCGATATCTGTGTGAACGGGAGTTTGGGGTTTGGGGTGTCGACTGTGCCTTCTCTCCGCCACTTACTCCGTCTCCTTCCTAACCCCTAGGTCACTTGATTTTTTATATATTTGGATTGCAATGAAACAACACACACACACACACACACACACACACACACACACACCACACCCTTCGTTACACAGTGTTGACTGTACGGGTTGCAATGAAACTACACACACACACACACACACACACACACACACACACACACACACGCGCGCGCGCGCGCGCGCGCGCGCGCGCACACACACACCACACACACACACACACACACACACACACACACACACACACACACACACACACCTCGTCACACATTGGTGAGTATATGGACTGCAATTAAACCACACACACACACACACGCGCGCGCGCTTTTGGGGTGCTGTTTGGATTCTTTTTCGAACCCTTGGCGGTCGGAACACCACAGAATTATGGACTGTGGTGTGTCTCTATCTGACGCCAAGAGCACAGACACAATCAGCCGGTCTCCCTGATGAGTCCGATCCAGCGGACGAAAGGCCTCGGAGCAGGCAATACTTACAGATCTGCCTTCGAGAGGGATTGTGATAGTTTCCTCATGCAGCTAGTGAAGGGTTTTCATATTTATGACATACATTTTCCCATTTACTTCATCTTCAATTTTTTTTCCCTCTCATTTCAAATCTTTGCCAAGTCATTACTATAATGATGGAAGAATTGTTAACCTGCACTTGTTTTCCCCACTAACTTAATTGTTCAGCATTATATATATATATATATATATATATATATATGTGTGTGTGTGTGTGTGTGTGTGTGTGTGTGTGTGTGTGTGTGTGTGTGTGTGTCTGTGTGAAGATGATGCTGAACAATTCATTGAGAACATGGACAAAAATGTCGTGATTTCTGGAGTGTGAGTGTATGTATGCATCTAGAGTGTCAAACCTTGGCAGTTTTACATGAATAACACGATTATCATCATAAACAAGAAACAATCAAATAAAAAAAAAACGGACATGATTCTCATCATAAAACAAGAAACAAACAAATAAAAAACAAACAAACGAAAAAGAAGAAGAAAAAAGAAAGAAAACGATAATGATACAAGGGAGAACACCCGGTTCCTGTGGAAGGCCCTGTGAAGTCCAGTTGTGGGTCCTTTGGCCATCTGACCCACCTCCCTGCCCCCTGCTGACCACCTCACCTACCTCAGGCCGTGGCGAGGATCGACTCTTTCAGCTGACCTGATGGGCTGGACTGCCAAAGAGACGTGCGTGACCTGTCCGGCAATGGTTGAGTTTTACGTCCTCGCAGCAAAAGCTGTCAGGGATAAGTTGTTCTTTCACGGTAGTCTTTGTGACCGGGCCCCCCACTACGCCCTTTAAATACTGACCGTGGATGACGCCAAGGCTCACCGTGACGCGGTGCTGTGTTTGGGGTAATGGCGGAGGAGCTGGCAGCGGTGTGATTGGCGCTGGCTGATCAAACCTGGGAGCGGTCCAACTTCCTGCTGGATCAGGTAATTGGTGTCATACGACCTGCGTGAGACAGTGGCACCATGCAGAGAAAAGTGGTGTAAACATTACGTGGTGAGAGGAGACAGTCGCACCGTGCAGAGAAAAGTGGTGTAGACATCACGTGGTGAGAGGTCCCGTGGGAGTTTCGGGGGTATGGAAAAAAATGGAAAAAAAGGTGAGAGAGAGAGCGCGGGAGAGCGAGCGAGCGAGCGAGCGAGCGAGCGAGAGACAGACAGACAGACACAGACAGAGAGACAGAGAGAGACAGAGACAGACAGGCAGACAGACAGACAGACAGTGGGACAGACAAAAAGGCAAAGTAATAGAGAGAGAGAGAATGAGAACAGACAGACAGACAGACAGAGGTGTTGGGTTGGTGGTTGGGGCGGGGGTGGAGGTGAGGTGAGTGTGGAGACAGAGCAGGGTGGTGACTATGGGGGTAGGGGTGGAGGGGGGAAGTTAAAGGTGGTAGGGAAGTGGGTGGAATGGACCGCTGGTAGTCGTAGCCTTGGCAGAAAGCCTTGGTCATCATGACTTCTTCTTCTGTTCTGTTGTCTGTCTGTCTGTCTGTCTGTCTGTCTGTCTCTCTCTCTCTCTCTCTCTCTCTCTCTCTCTCTCTCTCTCCTCTCTCTCTCTCTCTCTCTCTCCTCTCTCTCTCCTCTCTCTGTACCTTCATTTCTCTCTCCCTCGCACACATCTCTCTCCCTCTTTCTCTTGACCCTCGCTCTCTGTCTGTCTGCCTGCCTGCCTGCCTGGCTATATGCGCGCGCGCGCACGCGCGCGCGCGCGCGCGCGCGTTTGTGTGTGTGTGTGTGTGGTTTAATTGCAGTTCATATACTCACCAATGTGTGTGACGAGGTGTGTGTGTGAATGAGCGCGCGCGCGCGCGCGCGCGCGCGTGTGTGTGTGTGTATGTGTGTGTGTGTGTGTGTGTAGTTTTCATTGCAATCCTTACAGTCACCCACTGTGTAACGAAGGGTGTGTGTGTGTGTGTGTGTGTGTGTGTGTGTGTGTGTGTGTGTGTGTGTGTGTGGTTTTTCATTGCAATCCAGAGAGACACCAATGTGTAACGAGTTGTGTGTGTGTTTTGGAGGGGTGGACAGGGCGGGCTGGAGGGTTAGAGCAGAAACCCGAAAATTCCCAAACAATACAAAACCCCACATTGATACAGAAACACATCATTAGCCGACACTGTTCATAACATGGCAGCAATATCTGTCTTCCACACTCCGCCCGCCCTGCCCTCACCGGCCAATCCTCCCCAATACTGTAATGCTATGCCAGCAGTATTGTCTTTACCCCTACCCCCTCCGCCCCCCCCCCCCCCCCCCCCCCCCCCCTCTTCCCCACGCCACTCTTCCCACAATACTGTCATGGTATGCCAGCAATATCTGTCTTCCCCTCCCCCCCCCCCCCACTCCCTACCCCTCCCCTTCCTCCTCCCGCCACTCTTCCCCCCAATACTGTAATGCTATGCCAGCAGTATCTGTCCCCCCCCCCTCACCCCCCCTCCCTCGCCACCCCCCCCCCCCCCTCCGCCACTCTTCCCACCAATACTGTAATGCTATGCCAGCAGTATCTGTCTCCCCCCTCACTCCCTCGCCCCCCCCCCCCCTCCGCCACTCTTCCCCCAATACTGTAATGCTATGCCAGCAGTATCTGTCTCCCCCCCTCCCTCACTCCCTCCCCCCCCCCCCCCCCCTCCGCCACTCTTCCCCCCAATACTGTAATGCTATGCCAGCAGTATCTGTCTCCCCCCCTCCCTCACTCCCTCCCCCCTCCTCCACTCTTTCCCCCCAATACTGTAATGCTATGCCAGCAGTATCTGTCTCCCCCCCCTCACCCCCCCCCCCCCCTCCGCCACTCTTCCCCCCAATACTGTAATGCTATGCCAGCAATATCTGTCTCCACCCTCACTCAGCCCCCCCCCCCCCCCCCCCCCCCCCCGCCACTCTTCCCCCCAATACTGTAATGCTATGCCAGCAGTATCTGTCCCCTCCCTCCCTCCGTCACTCCCTCCCCCCTCCTCCACTCTTCCCCCAATACTGTAATGCTATGCCAGCAGTATCTGTCTCCCCCCTCACTCCTCCCCGCCCCCCCCCCCCCTCCGCCAC
>JADBJO010000404.1:400000-417500 GCA_016801955.1 Conus betulinus
CCACTCTTCCCCCAATACTGTAATACTATGCCAGCAGTTTCTGTCTTACCCCCCCTCACTCCCCTCCTCCTCCCCTCCCCCCCCCCCCCCCCCCACTCTTCCCCCAATACTGTAATACTATGCCAGCAGTTTCTGTCTTACCCTCCCCTCACTCCCCGCCCCCCTCCTCACACCCCCCCCCCCCCCCCCCCCCCCCCACTTCTCTTCCCCAATACTGTAATACTATGCCAGCAGTTTCTGTCTTTACCCTCCCCTCACTCCCCCCCCCCCTCCTCCGCCACTCTCCCCCCCCCCCCTACTGTAATGCTATGCCAGCAGTATCTGTCTTCCCCTCCCCCTCCCCCCCCCCCCGCCCCCGCCACTCTTCCCCCATACTGTAATGCTCTGTCAACAGTATCTCCTCCCCTTCCCCTTCTACCACTCTCTCCCCCCTATACTGTAATGCTATGCCAGCAGCATCTGTCCTTCCCCTCCCCCTCCCCCCCCCACTCTTCCCCCCCAATACTGTAATGCTCTGCAAGCAATATCTCTCCCCCCCCCCCACCCCCCACCACCACCACTCTTCCCACCAATACTGTAATGACATGTCAGCAATATTTACTTTCCCTCTCCCCCCCCCCCCCTCCCTCCGCCAGTCTTCCTTCCAATACTGTAATGATATGTCAGCAATGTCTGTCTCCCCCCCTTCCCCCTCGCCACTCTTCCCCTCAATACTGTAATGACATGTCAGCAATGTCTGTCTCCCCCCCCCCCCCCCCCCCACCCTTCCCCCTCGCCACTCTTCCCCTCAATACTGTAATGACATGTCAGCAATGTCTGTCTCCCCTCCCCCCCCCCCCACCCCCCACCCTTCCCCCTCGCCACTCGCCACTCCTCCCAATACTGTAATGACATGTCAGCAATATCTGTCCTCCTCCCCCCCTCCCTTCCCCCTCGCCACTCTTCCTCCCAATACTGAAATGACATGTCAGCAATATCTGTCTTCCCCTCCCCCCCCCTCCCCCACCCTTCCCCCTCGCCACTCTTCCTCCCAATACTGAAATGACATGTGAGCAATATCTGTCTTCCCCCCCCTCCCCCACCCTTCCCCCTCGCCACTCTTCCTCCCAATACTGAAATGACATGTCAGCAATATCTGTCTTCCCCTCCCCCCTCCCCCACCCTTCCCCCTCGCCACTCTTCCTCCCAATACCGAAATGACATGTCAGCAATATCTGTCTTCCCTCCCCCCCTTCCCCCTCGCCACTCTTCCTCCCAATACTGAAATGACATGTCAGCAATATCTGTCTTCCCCCCCCCCCCCTTCCCCCTTGCCACTCTTCCTCCCAATACCGAAATGACATGTCAGCAATATCTGTCTTCCCCCCCCCCCCCCTTTCCCCGTCGTCCACTCTTCCTCCCAATACTGTAATGCCATGTCAGCACTATCTGTCTTCCCTTCCTGTCGTTCTTCCCGTTTCGTCAGTTCTGCCGCAACCCACTTCGTCCCGTTTTTTTTTTTCCCCCCGCCCCCCTCCCCCTCCCCCACCCGCACCTCACCTCCTCCACCTCCTCCTTCCCCCTCCCCTCTATTTCCCCGCTTCCTTCTGATCTTAAACTCTCACAGCAGCACTGTATCTGGCAAATCATGAGAAACTGGCGGCCGGCTGCAGAAAAAAAAAAAAAAGAGAAAACAGAAAAAGTAAAGGAAAAGGAAAAGGCCACCACGGGCCGATGTGGAGTGTCAGTGAGAGAAATGTGACGTCACGTCTACGGCCGGCGAGCGGTGGGAAAGAAGCAGCAAGGTTCAGCTCAGCGGCAGGTGGGGGGGAGGAGGATGGACGCAGTGATGTCGCTTAGGCAGTGGCGGGGGCCCACCTTTGCCCACTGGCTCTGTGACCTGGGTGACTCTGCACTCAGCATCCGTCGGCTGTCTTTTGTCCAGTGCACGGGACGTCACTCTCCCGCCGTTCTCAAGTGGAAACGTTAAAACCCAACTCGGAAAACAAACGAATCACGAAAATCACCATCTTCGTCGATGTGAATGTGTCGAAAGAAATTACGTTGTTGTTAGTAATGTTGTTTTCTGTGGCGACGAAGATTTAAGAACCAAAGTTAACCAGCACGTTGAAAAACAACAAAACAAAAACAACACACAAAAAAACCCTCAGACATTGTGTAGGAATAAACAACTTGAGCCATAGCTGAGGTTGAAGGCGACTTTGTGGTGTGTGTGTGTGTGTGTGTGTGTGTGGTGTGTGTGTGTGTGTGTGTGTGTGTGTGTGTGGTGTGTGTGTGTGTGTTAGTTTCAGATAAAAACAAAAAACAAAACAAAAAAAAAAAACAACTATGCACAACTATAGACTATCTCTTCAATAACCAGAACGACAACTACAACAGCAACGGGACAAAACTAGTATCCACACCAGAGGGATCCACCGTTCTCTTATGCCTGTCGGCCTTTACTTCTTGAATCAAAGCCAAACAACCGGAACACGAACAACAACAATACCAAACAATCCGCTTGACCAGATACAGGGAAAATCCCCACGTTAAAGTCATCGGAAACCACCTTCACACATTTCAGCCAACATCAGCGACAGGCAGAGACACAGCGACCCAGACCCATTCCCCCTATCATGGTGGGGGGTGCCGTGGTCAGATAGTGCAGGGCCTCGTGGCTGTGGCTTTGGCTTGTGGCTGTGGCTGGTGCTGCTCTTGCACGTGCTGCTCCATGCCCGGCGGCGTGCCCAGGGAAGCCAGGACTTGCACGTGCTGTGGCTGGCGCCCTCAGACTGCGCCTGGTGGAAGGACAGCAGTCCGGGTCTGCCCATGGTGGTCGGAGCTGTCCTTCCTGGCGCTGTTCTTCGCCAGGACCCGGGCTCAGGGGCAGGGGCCTGCTGGGGGACAGGGCCATCAAGTAAGTCCTGTCCTTCTGTCCTGTGGATCAGGGCGTCAGCCATGTGATGGTCACAGGTCCTTGGTCAGGCGTGCTCATCATTCTCCCGCTTTGTTTGCATTGCACGTGTAGCAAATAAACACACGCACACACACGCGCGGCGCGCATGTACGCCACATACACACACATGCGCGACGCGCGCACACACATACTCGCGCGCACGCGCACACACACACATACAAACTGCACATGCGCGCATACACGCACACCATAATACAACACACGCACGCACGCAAGCGCGCACGCACGCAAGCGCGCGCGCTGCGCGCGCGCGCACACACACACACACACACACACACAAACACACATACACACACCATACGCGCACACACAACACACACACCACACACATCCACACACGCAGAACATCGACACAGACACACAGACAGACACACACACACAAACTCATAGATACACAACACAAACACACACACACACACACACACACACACACACACACACACACCACACACACACACACACACACACACATTAAGCAGTAAAGAAAAAAGACTAATGGCAAGACAACAATGTATGATGTTAAATGTCCTGTTCCATGTGGGCACGACAGACTACCACTTTGGGCCTTTTGCCCTGAAGACAGAGCTGATCCTGGCACCTCTTAGCACAGAACTGGCATCCCGCCTTCTCTGCAACTGGTCTTGTTTACACGCCTTGATTATATGAATTGTCTCAAGTTCCTTGCTTCCTCATTGTCAGTGCCTTAATGTAAGACCGTTAACAGAAACTAAGCATGCTGGCTGTTGTTGTTTTTTTTTTTTCGCACTGTCTGATAGTGCTTACTTTTACCTGTTATAGGAGAATGATGCTCACCAAGTTGTTTCTGTCAGTAAGTACAAATGGGGTGAAGAAAGTTCAGCTGCTTTTTATGAACGTATAAACTCTGGCCATGTCTCATCGTTAGTTAGTGAAGCTGCTGACCTTGTGATGTTAACATTGATCAACCTTGTCATAGTTTAATGAATGTTTTGTGTATGCTGGTGAATGCATGATGAAAACTATTAGATTTCGCATAGGAATGAGGAAAAAAAGTTTGGTTCGAACCTTAAATGTAAACAAAGCAGAAAAGTATTACGGACGCAAGATAAAACAAGTTTCATAGAACTAAAAAACGATAATGACAGGAATTGCCTATGGCCAGAAAAGGAGAGAGTATAAGGAGGAATGTTAAGACAGGAAAGGAAGCTACATAATGAACATATCATTGCTCATTACAAAGTAATATAAATGACTCAAAGAAAATTCTGGGAATTGTTCGTTCAATTAGGCAAAGAACTAAAGGTCAGGGGTCAATTTTTCTAGTGACCAGGTAGTATAATCAACTTTAAAAGGTGTTTGTTTTTAATGACTTACCTGTTGAATTAAACACCAGTTCGGGATTTTGATGAATATTATGATAGGGAAACCCGTACATACTGACTGTGACTTTTTGAATCAACCTATTTCTGTTTTAACGCGAATTGAAGCTGCAATTCGAGCAATAAAAGAGTAATAGGCAGTTTTGGCCCACATAGCTTATTGGAGAGTTGTGTAAGTTAAATTTTTCAATACAATTTTTTATTGAGGGTTTCTTTCCGAAGATCTTGCAAACCAATATTTAAGAAGGCGGATAGGAATTGCCCAGGATAACTACCGTGGATGTCCTTGTTGACCATTTTTGTAGTAAAATATATAGCTTTGTTCTCAATAGAAGAACCACATGGATTGAAATGAACAATAATATCTTGGGGGGGTAGCGAGCTGGTTTTCGTGCAAGACGATGTACAACAGATCACATTTTCAACTTTACTGGCAATTGCTCAGAAGCAGTTGTTAAGGCACAGACAACTCTATGTCGCATTCATAGACTTTATGATGGCTTTTGACCTAGTAAGTAGTGATAAATTGTGGAAGGTTCTCTCTGTTAGTGGTCTTATTGGAAAATTCTTTGAAAGCATTGCCAAACTGTCGTTAACTATAGAATGGCTTGAACTAGTTAGGGGGGAGAGGGAGTGAAGAGGTGTGGCGACATTGGGATATGGCTAAATTGTAGTGTAGTGCGAAAATGTAAAGAACCAGCATTGGTGAAGAACTTCCTTATTTGCGTTGTGCTTCTGATGGTGACCTCACCAGGTACTTTTAGGATCTAATGCCCACGGGCCAGTATACCTAAAACAAGGTGAGGGTGTGTTCACCTGTTGCTTTTTTCACTGTTCATCAATGAACTAACTGAGATATAAACACTTTGGTAACATGGTATTCAGCTTTCTCCAGACCTCATGAATTTTTGATTCTCTGGCTATTTGCCGATGATGTTGCTTATTTTCTGATGCGAATGTTATTGGTTTGCAAACCCAACTGAATGTCTTTGTATAATACTTCAAAACGTTTAGATTTACTTAGTGAATCTGGAAAAGTCAAAGGACAAACATTATTTGTGTATTCAGGTATGGGTGGTTTACCTTTCTTCGAATGAAAATGGAAATTGGTTAAGAGACTTGGGCTTTGGTGATGCTCCAACTTTCCACTGTTAACATGTATAAAGTATCTTGGTATCAGGGGGATACTGACTAACTATGAATTATCTTTCCAACCAACTATGTGTGACCTAGCAATAGAGCAAAGAAAGGATTAATTGCTATCAACAGAATGCTATGGTCAATAGGTGAACTTTCTCCTGGTATTTTCTTTAAGCGATGTCGATTGCCAATCACCAACCTATCTTAATCTTATGGAGCAGAGATTTGGGGACTGCCATCTCTTCCCAGGAACAAACTGAAAATGGGTACACTTAGCTACTATTAAAAGATTTCTTGGTGTAAGAAGAGGTCCAAAAGCTCCTAGGCACTTAGTGGGTACGCCTGGCGAGTTTCCCAGATCTGGAAGAGAACCCTCCCTCTTTATGGTAATACAATTATGCAAAATGTATCAGATTTTGGCTTCGTGTTGCTTGTATAGGATGAAATAAACAGACTCCCGTAGAAAGCCTATGATATGTTGCTACCATGACTGCAGATCAAAAAAAGCCCTAATTACCTAGGGGTGACGACTAATGTTTGCTATGTTCTTTATAGATTCGGGTTTAGAATTGTTTTGGGGAAATGGATACTGCAGCACACTAAAGTGTTGGTACCTGTGAAAGCTTTTATTTGCAGAATGGGGGGGAAAGAAACGTTTAAGTGATTGGTTACAAATACATGCCAAAGACATGACATTCTGCTGTGAATCGCAATCATTGAACGATGTCTATCGGGGACTGACATTCATGTTGATCGCATAAGCAGTCTCTTGTTCGAACGAAGTCCCTTCCTATGTGTATTTAAACATGTTAACATCCGCAGGTTACTTTCAAGGTTTCGATTAGGAATGTCGCCATTACGATGTCCACTTTTTAACAATATACCGATCGCAATAGAAACCATGACATAGGAAGCAACTGACAATAATTGAGCTTCATTTTCTACTGGTTTGTCCTTTGTACGGAAGTTGTGCTTGAGTTGGGGATTCCAGCTAAATATTACAAACACCGTTCTCTCTATTCAGGAAAAAATGTCCATGTTGCTAGCCTGTTCTAAGGACCCTTCGCTCCAACTGTCTTCCTTACATCCCTTCTATACCCCTTCGCTCCAATTGCCTTCTTTACACCCCTTCTATACCCCCTTCGCTCCAATTATCTTCCTTACATCCCTTCTATACCCCTTCTCTCCAGCCGTCTACTTAACACCCCTCCTATACCCCTTCGCTCCAACTTTCTTCCTTACATCCCTTCTATACCCCCTTCGCTCCAATTGTCTTCCTTGCACCCCTTCTATATCCCTTTCTAATTGTCTTCCTTACCTCCCTTCTATACCCCTTTCTCTCCAACTGTCTTCCTTAAACCCCTTCTATTCCCCTTTCTCTCTAATTGTCTTCCTAAACCCCTTCTATACCGTTTCTCTCGAATTGTCTTCCTTAAACCCCTTCTATACCCCTTTCTCTCTAATTGTCTTCCTTACACCCCTTCTCCACCCTCCCTCTCTCCGGTCATGTTCCTTACACCCCTTCTCCCCCCTCCCTCTCTCCAGTCATGTTCCTTACACCCCTTCTCCCCCCTCCCTCTCTCCAGTCATATTCCTTACACCCCTTCTCCACCCTCCCTCTCTCCAGTCATGTTCCTTACACCCCTTCTCCCCCCCTCTCTCCAGTCATGTTACTCACACCCTTTCTCCCCCTCCCTCTCTCCAGTCATATACCTTACACCCCTTCTCCCCCCCCCTCCCTCTCTCCAGTCATGTTACTCACACCCCTTCTTCCCCTCCCTCTCTCCAGTCATGTTCCTTACACCCCTTCTCCCCCCTCCCTCCTCTCTCCAGTCATATACCTTACACCCCTTCTCCCCCCTCCCTCTCTCCAGTCATGTTCCTTACTCCCCCTCCCTCTCTCCCCCCTTCCCCCCCTCCCTCTCTCTCCAGTCATATACCTTACACCCCTTCTCCCCCTCCCTCTCTCTCAGTCATGTACCTCACACCCCTTCTCCCCCCTCCCTCTCTCTCCAGTCATGTCCCTTACACCCCTTCTACGCCCTCCCTTTCAACACCGTCTTGCTTACACCCCTCCCCCCTCCTCCAGTCATAGTACTAGCCTACCTGATAATCCTCGGTTTATCCATACCATTTTCCTTACACCCCCTTTTTTTTTTAGAACCTAACAATCTGAACCTTTTTTTTTAAATGCACAATTCTCTGAAAATAGGGGGCCTATTAGGGATGGGGTGCCTGCATGCCCTCTGTGTTGACCTGTTGGCGATGGGGTGCCTGCATGCATTCTGTTTGGCCTGTTGGCGATGGGGTGCCTGCATGCCCTCTGTTTTGGCCTTTTGGGGATGGGGTGCTCTGCATGCCCTCTGTGGGGGCCTGTTGGGGATGGGGTGCCTGCATGCCCTCTGTGGTTGACCTGTTGGCGATGGGGTGCCTGCATGCCCTCTGTGTTGGCCTGTTGGGGATGGGGTGCCTGCATGCCCTCTGTGGTGGCCTGTTGGGGATGGGGTGCCTGCATGCCCTCTGTGGGGGCCTGTTGGGGATGGGGTGCCTGCATGCCCTCTGTGGCCTGTTGAGGATGGGGGCCTGCATGCACTCTGTGGTGGCCTGTTGGGGATGGGGTGCCTGCATGCCCTCTGTGGTGGCCTGTTGGGGATGGGGTGCCTGCATGCCCTCTGTGGTGGCCTGTTGGGGATGGGGTGCCTGCCTGCATGTGTTGGCCCTCTGTGTTGGCCTGTTGGGGTTGGGATGGGTGCCTGCATGCCCTCTGTGGTGGTCTGTTGGGGATGGGGTGCCTGCATGCCCTCTGTGGTGGCCTGTTGGGGATGGGGTGCCTGCATGCCCTCTGTGGTGGCCTGTTGGGGATGGGGTGCCTGCATGCCCTCTGTGGGGGTCTGTTGGGGATGGGGTGCCTGCATGCCCTCTGTGGTGCTCTGTTTGGGGATGGGGTGCCTGCATGCCCTCTGTGGTGGCCTGTTGAGGATGGGGTGCCTGCATGCATGCCCTCTGTGGTGGTCTGTTGGGGATGGGGTACCTGCACGCCCTCTGTGGGGGTCTGTTGGGGATGGGGTGCCTGCACGCCCTCTGTGGGGGTCTGTTGGGGATGGGGATGGGGTGCCTGCACGCCCTCTGTGGTGATCTGTTGGGGATGGGATCTGTTGCCTGCATGCCCTCTGTGGGGGTCTGTTGGGGATGGGGTGCCTGCATGCCCTCTGTGGGGGCCTGTTGGGGATGGGATGCCTGCATGCCCTTTACATGTGAGCAATGGAAACTGTCGTGTGTTCATGGTGTTCCCGAATTATGCTGATTTATACTGTGGGATGCAAAACGGAAATCCTTTTGATGAATTCTAGATTCCGATGTGGAGAGCTTGATAAAAGCCCGTCTCATATGTATGTATTGCTGATGGATACCAGTAATGAATAACGTTTCTCTTATGTATTTATTACTGATGGATAGGAATGTATGGAAATCGCTCCGACAGGTAAATTGTTTTGGTACATGCTTTCTTATGATAAACAGGAATGTATGGAAAACATGTTGAGAGAGTATGTAAAGCCAGCTTATGATCAAGATGAGAGAAGGTAATGATACACTAATTATACATTCGCTCATTGTGAAGGTCTATGTGGAAATCTTTCGGTATACTACTATCGCTCATTACGAAAAGGTCTATACGGTAGTCTTTCCTCGCTAACGCGAAGGTTATGGTTTTGAAGAAAGATGACGTCTCAGCGTGTTGCACTTTTGAGATAGTAATTTTGAACGAAGTAAAGTATTTCGATTTGTTAAAGCCTTGTCGATTTTTGGCTGTAGATAAAGTGCTCTGTTTACGACGAAAATAGAAAGCCATTAACAACTATGAGCATGATTAAAAGACTATGAATAGGAGGCTAGATAGTCAAAGTTTTCTCGGTTCCCCCAGGTTGAGTTGACCCTGGTGTCCTTGGGAACTGGCTGTCCCTACCTCGGGTCCGGGGGCTGTTGTGTGTCCCCATTCTCCACCGTGCCAGGTGTGCGAGAGGCTGGTGTATGCCAGTATTGACCCGACAAGCCAGCTGAGCCAGCGCCTCTTCTGCGAGTGAAGTCGTCGTTTCAAGAGACTGCTTATATGACCGATTAACATCGTACAACTCTTGCGATTCAACACGGAATGCCAGTCTTGGATGTAACAAAACGTTTTCTTATATTGTACACCTATAGTTGGGATGTCCTCCATGTGGGTTATTCATGTTCATTGATGTTTGTTGATGATCTTTTGTATGTGTTGGATGGCCCAGGCGGCATAGAAAAAATATAAGAAAAGAATTACAGTTGTGTTGCCTGGCTGTCTATGTGCGGTTGAGTGTGTGTGTGTGTGTGTGTGTGTGTGTGTGTGTGTGGTAGGAAAGCAAAAGAATATGCCAAAGAATGTCTTCACATCACTTTTTTTCCAAAACTGATTTTCTTTTAACCGCTCATGATAATGTTCTGTCTAATCGCAAATTCTGTACGTTGCGCAGCTAACCTGACCTTCCGATGCGCCACCAATACACACACATATTTGTCCACCTCGAAATTTCCGCATCAGTTAGACTTATAATGTATAAGGAAAATAAATATTGTCATAATTTCACTTGTTTTGTCACAGCCTCTAGTCTTCTTATTATTTTTACAGTCTACCATGACTCCACACCCAAAGTCGTTGCTGTAGATTGCAAAACTGAAAAATGTCTTGTTCTCCAGTTATCAATGAATATCTTTTATTTGCCGTTTCGGTACATCATCTGGGCAATACTTCATGTACACCCTTTGGTTAAGATTAGGTGTCGTTTTTTTTTTTAATGTGTGTGGCAGTATAGTAGCCGCAGGCACTTCAACGGGTGGTGGTAGTGGTGGTGGCAGCTGGCGATGGTGGTGGTGGTGGTGGTGGTGTTTTAATGTAGTAAAGTAATTTTTGATAGCATTGTTTTAGGGCCAATGTTTATAAAGAAAAGATGGTCCTGTGACTCCGGGAGAACCTTGTCATTGTTTGGTACTGAAGAGGCGATTACGTTGGAAAAAAAAAAAATAACGTGAAGCGATCGCTCAAAGTATGAAATGTACGAAATGGTAAAAGCAAAGAGAGAGCCATAATGCTAAAAGTGGCGGCTCTTTGTCCTTGTCTGTCCGGCTGTGTGTCCACGTTGTCTGTCCGGCTGTATGTCCACGTTGTCTGTCCGGCTGTGTGTCCATGTTGTCTGTCCGGCTGTATGTCAACGTTGTCTGTCCGGCTGTGTGTCCACGTTGTCTGTCCGGCTGTATGTCAACGTCAACGTGTGTCCACGTTGTCTGTCCGGCTGTGTGTCCACGTTGTCTGTCCGGCTGTCCACGTTGTCTGTCCGGCTGTATGTCAACGTTGTCTGTCCGGCTGTGTGTCCACGTTGTCTGTCCGGCTGTATGTCAACGTTGTCTGTCCGGCTGTGTGTCCACGTTGTCTGTCCGGCTGTATGTCAACGTTGTCTGTCCGGCTGTGTGTCCACGTTGTCTGTCCGGCTGTATGTCAACGTTGTCTGTCCGGCTGTGTGTCCACGTTGTCTGTCCGGCTGTATGTCAACGTTGTCTGTCCGGCTGTGGCACGTTGTGTGTGTCCACGTTGTCTGTCCGGCTGTATGTCAACGTTGCTGATCCCGTTGTCTGTCCGGCTGTATGTCAACGTTGCGCGATACAAGAATGGGTGTATCTGTGTGTTGTTTTGTATGCGTGTTGGGGAGGTGCGGAAAGTGGGGAAGCACAGACAGAGAGAGAGAGAGAGACAGACAGACAGACAGACAGACAGACAGACTGGCTGGCTGGCTGGCTGGCTGGCTGGCTTACTGACTGACGGACAAACTGGCAGACAGAAGAACATATATTCATGGACGCAGTTTCAGATCCCCAAAATTTATTGAAACGATTGTTGAAATCAATATCGCGATTGAAGATGTCAAAAATCCTGATTGGAAATACGTTAGTCAAAAAAGCCATATAAATTAGACATGGGTTGTAGTATTTGGTGAAACAAATTATTATGCTGTACTGGGAAACTCTTACTTTTCTTTCTGCTGTTGTTTCCGTAGTAAGGTAACTTTTCAGTTGGGACATGTAGAGCTCTGTCAAAATACTGATTTCAGAATTATTTTTCAGATGTGAAGTACATCAAAACATTTCTAATAGTCTTGAATTTGGATAAGATACAGGAAATAAATTCAATTTGAAGAATTGTTACTTAATGGACTATAACTGTAACAAATAAAAGGAAAACTAACTTTGATTAAAACAATTATAAGGAGAAAAGACTTCAGCTGGAGGATAGTAAAGAAACAAACTTTAAATTAAAAAAGAATCATGGTCACAGAATAATTACCCGAAAACAGGGGTCACTTTGCAGAATTATATGAAAACGGATTTCGTTTGTAAAAGTTACAGGAAAATGTTCACATGAATTAGAGTTTATTTGACATCAAAATAACATTCACCTAAAGAAATATTGTAGCATTTCAGCCACGCATCTGCGTCAGACCGGTTTATATTAAAGAATACACACATAAATATTCAGCAGACAAAGGAATACCGACAAACCATTAATTTCTGAGAAATGCGTCGGTCTACGAATTACAAAACGACTGGGCACATGCTGAAAAAGAATTATAGGACTAATTCATAAGCTGACACAATTTGCTGCGCTGATCAATACTGCTGATCGGTTCTCACAACGCTGCAGAATAAGATGGATATCATTTCTTTTTATTCAAGAAAGAGAAATTTGGGTATGTATTCTCTTATTTCTCATGACGGGGTAAAAAGTCATTTTCTTCCCCTTCATCCTAGGGCTGGCATCAGCAGGGTAAGTCTGACGAAGGAAGCAGAACGAGGTATGTGCCAGTGATGTTGATTTGACGACAAAGCTTTAGGAGGGGTTGGGGTTGACACTGCTAAATGTGAAGCAAAAAAGAGAAGAAACCTCTTCTTTTTTTTTTTTTTTTTTTTTTTTTTTTGATATCTGAAAAAGCAGCTTTATTCCTGTCAGACCCTACAATGTGTGACTCTGAAGAAACAACAAGTTTTCAGATTGATGATGTTGGCGTGATATTATCACCACTGTATATATTTTGTAGGGGATCTGTTTAAAACAGGAGTTTGTGAAGACGACGGATGAAACACAATTTGCACGACATTTAACGTCCATCTGATACAACGCCTGACCTATGCTTTGAATCCTGAGCGTTGATTTTCAAGCTGCAGGTTTATGTTTATCTTTTGGAGTGAATTTGATCCTTCGGAGCAATGATGACGTGAAATAAGGACCACATGGACCCTTTACAATCGAGTTCAGTGTCAATCGAGGAGAGGGCCATCGCACGCGCTCCGCTCCATTTGTGCAACGCCATATTTGCTAACATTTGACACCAACTTTTGAGTCATGTTCTGAGGGGGTAACAAAAAGACACGGTGTGATAAAAGAACATGAGCTGGTTGAATTCCAGAAAACAACGATTGCAAAAGTTAAAACGTTTGGACGAGGAGGAAAGAGAAGGGGGTGAGACCAGTTTAGCTGCGTCTTCTTCCCCTTCTTCTTCTCCTTCTTCTCTGGTGTTTTCTTTTCTTTTTTACATCTAGCAAGTTGATATTTGATCGGAAAGAAGGTATCTGAAATAACGTGACAAGTCACGTGACAATTTCAATCACGGGCATCGCACGTGCACAGTGTGCATTGCAGGCAGTCCAGCTGGTCATTTCCTGTGTGTATTTGTGTCGCCGTCAGTCCGGACATACTCCCTCTGTGGCCGGCATCTGAAAACATGGAATGACCTGGTGTGAGGTCAGAGCAGATGATGGGGGAGATGATGCGCAATGGGATGGCTGACAATGAATCCCTTTGTATCTGTGAATCCTGACCAACTAAGGGGGATTGCCATGAACAATGAATCCCTTTGTATCTGTGAATCCTGACCAACTATGGGGCACTGCCATGAACAATGAATCCCTTTGTATCTGTGAATCCTGACAAACTATGGGGCATTGCCATGAACAATGAACTCCTTTGTATCTGTGAATCCTGCACAACTATGGGGCATTACCATGAACAATGAATCCCTTTGTATCTATATCTATGAACAATGGATCCCTTTGTATCTGTGAATCCTGACCAACTATGGGGCATTGCAATGAACAATGAATCCCTTTGTATCTGTGAATCCTGACCAACTATGGGGCATTGCCATGAACAATGGATCCCTTTGTATATATATCTATGAACAATGCATCCCTTTGTATCTGTGAATCCTGACCAACTATGGGGCATTGCCATGAACAATGGATCCCTTTGTATATATATATCTATGAACAATGCATCCCTTTGTATCTGTGAATCCTGACCAACTATGGGGCATTGCCATGAACAATGAATCCCTTTGTTTCTGTGAACCCTGACCAACTATGGGGCATTACCATGAAAATTGGATCCCTTTGTATCTATGAATCCTGACCAACTATGGGGCATTGCCATGAACAATGGATCCCTTTCTATCTATGGATCCTGGCCAATTATGGGCATTGCCATGAGCAATGGATCCCTTTGTATCTGTGAATCCTGAATACCTTGACCAACAGTGGATCCCTTTGTATCTGTGAATCCTGCTATATGGCTTTGCAATTTACAATGGATCCCTTTGTATCTGTGAATCCTGATCAACTATGGGGCATTGCCATGAACAATGGATTCCTTTCTATCTGCGAATCCTGACCAACTATGGGGCATTGCCATCAACAATGAATCCCTTTGAATCTGTGAATCCTGACCAACTATGAGCACTGCCATCAGCAATGAATCCCTTTGTATCTATGGATCCTAACCAACTATGGGCTTTGCCATGAACAATGAATCCCTTGTATCTGTGAATCCTGACCAACTATAGGGCTTTGTAATGAACAATGGATCCCTTTGTATCTGTGAATCCTGACCAACTATGGAGCTTTGCCATGAACAATGAATCCCTTTGTATCTATAAATCCTGAACAACTATGAGGCATTGCCATGAACAATGGATCCCTTTGTATCTATGAATCCTGACCAACTATGGGGCATTGCCATGAACAATGGATCCCTTTGTATCTGTGAATCCTGACTAACTATGGGGCATTGCCGTGAGCAGTGGATCCCTTTGTATCTATGGATCCTGACCAACTATGGAGCATTGCCATGAACAATGAATCCCTTTGTATCTGTGAATCCTGACCAACTATGGGGCATTGCCACGAGCCACGAATCCTGACCAATGGGGATCCCTTTGCATCTGTGAATCCTGACCAACTATGGGGCATTGCAATTTACAATGGATCCCTTTGTATCTGTGAATCCTGACCAACTATGGGGCATTGCCATGAAAAAAAATGGATCCCTTTGTATCTATGGATCCTGACCAACTATGGGCTTTGCCATGAACAATGTATCCCTTTGTATCTGTGAAACCTAACCAACCACTCTCATTTTGTTCCGGGGAATACTAACCAGCCATTCTCCCTTTGTGCCCGTTAGTCCTAACCAACCATTCTCCCTTTGTACATGTGAATCCTAAGCGACTATTATCCCTTTGTACCTATTAATCCTAACCAACCATTGTCCCTGTGTACCTGTTAATCCTAAGTGACTATTATCCCTTTGTACCTGTTAATCCTAACCAACCATTGTCCCTGTGTACCTGTTAATCCTAAGCGACTATTATCCCTTTGTACCTATTAATCCTAACCAACCATTGTCCCTGTGTACCTATTAATCCTAAGTGACTATTATCCCTTTGTACCTGTTAATCCTAACCAACCATTCTCCCTGTGTACCTGTTAATCCTAACCAACCATTCTCCCTGTGTACCTGTTAATCCTAACCAACCATTCTCCCTGTGTACCTGTTAATCCTAACCAACCATTCTCAAAGACAGAAGTCCATCAACGAAGTGGACAACATACACGAACCCCAAGAGAGCGTCCAGAACGTCACGTAATGGGAGAACGGCAGGTTATGGGAGAATGTCACGTAATGGGAGAAGATCACGTAATGGGAGAAGATCACGTAATGGGAGAACGTCATGTAATGGGAGAACGTAATGTAATGGGAGAACGTCACGTGATGGGAGATCGCCACGTGATGGGAGATCGCCACGTGATGGAATAACGCCATATAATGGAAGAACGCTCGTAATGGGAGAAGGCTACATAATGGGAGAACGTCACGTAAGGGGAAAACGTCACATGATAGGAGAACGCCATGTAATGGAAGAACGTCACGTATTGCAAGAACGCCACGTGATGGAAGAACGTCACGTAATGGGAGAATGCCATGTTATGGGAGAATTTCATGTCATGTGAGAACGCCATGTAATGGGAAACATTACGTAGTGGGAGAACGTCATGTAAAGGGAAAACGTCACGTAATGGGAGAACGCCATGTAATTGGAGAACGCCATGTAATTGGAGAAATCCAAGTAATGGCCATGTAAGGGGGGCGTCATGTAGTGGGAGAACGTTACGTAATTGGAGAACGTCACGTAATGGGAGAACGCCACGTAATGCGATAACGTCATGTAATGGGATAACGTCATGTCATAGGAAAACTTCACGTGATGGGAGAACGTCACGTAATAGTAGAACGTTTTGTAATGGAATAACGCCACATAATAGAAGAACGTCGTGTAATGGGAGAACTTCACGTGATGGGAGAACGCCATTTAAGGGGAGAACGCCATGTAATGGGAGAACGCCATGTAAGGGGAGAACGAGAACGTCATGTAATGGGAGAAACCATGTAATGGGAGAACGTCATGTAATGGGAGAACGCCATGTAATGGGAGAACGTCATGTAATGGGAGAACGCCATGTAAGGGGAGAAATGTGTCACGTCATGTAATGGGAGAACGTCATGTAAGGGAGAGAACGTCATGTAATGGGAGAACGTCATGTAATGGGAGAACGTCATGTAATGGGAGAACGTCATGTAAGGGGAGACGCCATGTAATGGGAGAACCATGTAATGGGAGAGAACGCCATGTAATGGGAGAACGCCATGTAAGGGGAGAACGTCATGTAATGGGAGAACGTCATGTAAGGGGAGAACGTCATGTAATGGGAGAGAACGTCATGTAAGGGGGGAGAACGTCATGTAATGGGAGAACGTCATGTAATGGGAGAACGTCATGTAATGGGGAGAACGCCATGTAATGGGAGAACGTCATGTAATGGGAGAACGCCATGTAATGGGAGAACGTCATGTAATGGGAGAACGTCATGTAATGGGAGAACGTCATGTAATGGGAGAACGCCATGTAATGGGGGAGAACGTCACGTAACGGGAGAACGTCATGTAAGAGGAAAACGTCATGTAATGGGAGAACGCCATGTAATGGGAGAAGAACGCCACGTAATGCGATAACGTCATGTAATGGGATAACGTCATGTCATAGGGAAAACTTCACGTAATGGGAGAACGTCACGTAATAGTAGAACGTTTTGTAATGGGATAACGTCACGTAATAGAAGAACGTCGTGTAATGGGAGAACTTCACGTGATGGGAGAACGCCATGTAAGGGGAGAACGCCATGTAAATGGGAGAACGTCATGTAATGGGGGAGAACGTCATGCAAGGGGAGAACGTCATGTAAGGGGAGAATGTCATGTAATGGGAGAACGCCATGTAATGAGAGAACGCCATGTAATGGGAGAACTTCACGTGATGGGAGAACGTCATGTAAGGGGAGAACGCATGTAATGGGAGAACGCCATGTAATGGGAGAACCATGTAATGGGAGAACCATGTAATGGGAGAACCATGTAATGGGAGAACGCCATGTAATGAGAGAACGCCATGTAATGGGAGAACTTCACGTGATGGGAGAACGCCATGTAATGGGAGAACGCCATGTAATGAGAGAACTTCACGTGATGGGAGAACGCCATGTAATGGGAGAACTTCACGTGATGGGAGAACGCCATGTAATGGGAGAACGCCATGTAATGGGAGAACGCCATGTAATGGGAGAACCATGTAATGGGAGA
>JADBJO010000404.1:422500-440000 GCA_016801955.1 Conus betulinus
ACAACTTGTGTTGACTTCCGTCAGCCGTGCACGCAATCCTTGGGACGCATTCATTCGGTTCTTCTCCATTCTTTCTGTATATCAAAGCTGTGCACATAGATGTGCTCTGAACAGTAGCTGAGCAGTGCGCGCGCGCGCGCACACACACACACACACACACACACACACACACACACACACACACACACACACATACATACATACATACATACATACATACATACATACATACATACGCAAGCACGCACATACACACACGCATACGCACGCGCACGCGTGCGAACACAGACATACACAGACACACACATACATATGCACGCAAGCTCGCACATACACACACGCATACGCGCGCGCACGCGTGCGAACAGACACACACAGACACACATGTGCGCTCGCGCACACACACATGCGCGCGCGCGCGCGCACACACACACACACACACACACACACACACACACACACACATCACATAGCATTTTTGTGTCTCTGTGCGTTCTTTCGTGCCTGCGCGCATGTGTGCGTGCGTGTGTGTATGTGCGTGCTTGCATGTGTACGCGCGCGCACGCGCGTGTGTGCATGTGTGCGTGCGAGCGTGCGTGCGTGCGTGCGTGCAGAGTTGAGTTTGTGCATGTGTGTGTTGTTTGGTGGAGGGACAGAACGAGCGTTGAATCGTAAAGCAATATAGGCCTGTTAGTAGCAGAAGTACCAGTGTTTATCACTCGTGTTACAGAAGAAGAAGAAGAAGAAGAAGAAAAGAAGAAGAAGAAAAAAAAGAAGAACAAACAATGACGACGACGACGACGACGATGACGATGATGATGATGATGAGATCATCATCATGATCATGATCATGATCATGATCATGATGATGGTGATGATAATTAGTAAGTCAGAAATACAAACGCTCAGAGCGTTTGCCTGCAAAGCATATGGTCGTGAGTACGAACCACTCCTACGTTCTGATTTTTTTTCCCTAAACAGAACGCCCTCAGCATCCACCCAGCGTAACTAGGTACCTGACCCAGTTCATCATCATCATCATTATCATCATCATCATCGTCACCATCATAGTAATCATAAGAATTATATCAGTGTGTTAATGAAAATAATAGTGATAATGTCCAACTTTGACAAAGGCGATTCGTTTCACCCATGTAGCGGCACGGACTGTATGAAATCAACGTTACAACAAAGTTCCTCTCTGCATTTCTTCGAAACAGCGCACATCAATGGGAAAAACAAATGATTTACACAAAATTTCGCTTTCAATAAAATGATATAAATGTCTACCATAGTGAAATCTTTGAGCAGAATCTCTCTCTCTCTCTCTCTCTCTCTCTCTCTCTCTCTCTCTCTCTCTCTCTCTCTCTCTCTCTCTCTCTCTCTCTCTTCGTCAAATGAGAACAGACGTAAAAACTGAAGTACTGCTGCTACCACACACACATACACATATGCGCGCACGCGTGCGCACGCTTCCCGCACACACGTACACACACAGAAACACACTCTCACACATGCACGCACGCATGCACGTACGCACACAAACGCGCGCGCGCACGCACACACGCACCCGCGCACCTACGCACGCACAATGGGGGTTGATGGTGTGGTGACATTTCGAAATCATAATCACTTGCATTTCAGTCTCAAAACACCAGCATCTCTCTCTCTCTCTCTCTCTCTCTCTCTCTCTCTCTCTCTCTCTCTCTCTCTCTCTCTCTCTCTCTCTCTCTCTCTGTGTGTGTGTGTGTGTGTTGTGTGTGTGTGTGTGTGTGTGTGTGTGTGTGTGTGTGTGTGTGTGTGTGTGTGTGCATAAAAGCAAAACAATAAATGTTTCTGATGAAGGGCACGTCTTTTTTAAGTAAGGAGGGGAGATGGGTGGCATTTTACTGTGTGTGTGAGGTATAGGCGCTTCTTTGTGTTGGTGCCCGAGCTGGATGTCGATAGACCTATGACACCCCCCCCCCCCCCCCTCCCAACACACACACACACAATGGTATATGTTCATGCCCATATATGGGTCAGGTTTGTTGAGAAGAGGGCGTTAAACTTTTCTTTTCTTTTTCTTTTTTTTTTTTTTTTTTTTGCATGGCAAACAGTGAACACATTGTTCATTTGCATGACTTTAGGGTGTTTTGTTTGTGTTGTTTCTTTGCTTGTTTGTTTTGTTTTGTTTTGTTTTGTTTTTTGCTCGCTTGTTGATTTGGTCCATGAAACCTGAGTATGCACAAAGTTGACTCTTTTGAACACTGAACTTGAATCATTCACCTTACCTGTGCGTGAGGGGAGGACGAGAATGGCTTTTCCTGGGTCTACAGTTAATTCAAGCAGGCGTAGGAGTGGTAGTTGTCGTCGTCATCGTCGTAGTCGTCGTCGTCGTAGTAGTAGTAGTAGTGGAGGTGGTGGTGGTAGTGGTAGTAGTGGTAATAGTAGCAGTAGTAAAAGTAATATTAGAAGCAGTAGCAGTAGTAGTACTGGTGTGGTGGTGGTGGTGGTGGTGGTGGTAGTAGTAATAGTAGCAGTAGTAGAAGTAGTAGTAGAAGTAGAAATAGTAGTAGTAGAGGTAGTAGTAGTAGGAGGAGAATAGTACTTGTAGTAGTAGGCCTAAAAGTGGTATTACCATTACTCTTACGATTATTGTCATACCATTATGACCTGTAATTGCGTAAGTAATCGATAAATCAATTATCTACGTAATTATCTACGTGGATGGATGGACAGATAGATCAATCAGTATGTGACCTGTAATTGCGTAAGTAATCGATTAATCAATTATCTACGTAATGGGTGGATGGATGGATAGATAGATCAATCAGTCATTTAATTAATTAACTAGTTAATTCACTTGTTCATATATTATTCATTCATCATCAGTCAAGAATAATTGATACGCCTCTTAAACTGTTTAAAGGTGTTTGCAATCTTCCTATATGCACATCAAACAACACAACACATAAACAACAAAACAGCAATGTACCCGTGCCTGCTGGGACCAATCCCCCCCCCCCCCCCTACAACCCGACCATATCACTTCCCAATACAGCCTTCCACTCTCTCTTTCCAAGCACCACCAAATTTATCAAACAAGAAAGTAATTTGCCAATAAATTAACCTGTAAATAAAACAGAACAAAACAAAGCACCTCTCTCTCTCTCTCTCTCTCTCTCTCTCTCTCTCTCTCTCTCTCTCTCTAAGATATCACCGTTACAAAACACGAAATTGGTTCACATATTTTCAGTCATTGAGGAAAAATGAAAATTTGAAGATTGGGGTTCTTCTTCTTCTTCTTTTCTTCTTCTTCTTCTTCTTCTTTTTCTTCTTCTTCTTCTTCTTCTTCTGCGTATGCGGACACCCCCTGTATAGAAAGTGCAAGGATTAATCCCATCTACCCAACAAAGGGAGTGGAGTTTTGTGTGTATGACCGTTTTGTTTTTTTTTATCCCGCCATTAAGGCAGCTATACTCCAACTTCGGGGAAGGTGCATGCTATGTGTAACGTGTCATCCATACCAACGGCCGAAATGACCTTCTCTTCCGAAAGTTGGTGATGGGATTTGACGTGTGTGCAAGATGTTTTGCGTGCGTTCACACATGAAACCTCGGACTGTATGGGAAATGGAGTCAGAACTAATGTTAACTCCGAGGGAAAAATCCCCCTGCACCGAAACGCCCCGGCGGAGATTCGAACCCGAAACCCCAAGATTACGAGTCCGGCGCTCTACCACTCAGCTATTCCGGCCCCCGCAGGTTGGGTTCGAAAGAGTCGAGAAAGGCAAGCTGGGTATTAAAGTTGATGTGGGAGTTGATTCCTACGCAACAGGTTTGACAGACAAAGGAACATTCAGGCCAACCGAAATAAAAGCTCCCTTTTCAGCCCCCCCCCCCCCCCCCCCCCCTTTTTTTTTTTTTTTTTTAAAGCCACACGTTGATTTTTAATACTGCACAAAGATTAGGGTCTTCATTTCTTTCAGTCCCTGAGCAGTATCTAACAGGACATCCCTGTCTCTGTGATGTGTGCGGAACACCTATGAACACATCGCTGATGGAATTACCTGCACATTTCATCAGGTATGACCTCATTTTAAAATAAAATAAAATAAAATAAAATAAAAACAAGATGCAAAGCATATAAACGTACACCCAGTTTATCCCGAACACGCGTGATATATTCCATAAAGAGGAAAAAAAAAAACCGTCTTGGGGCTGGTGTAACCGTTAGTAATGGTTATTCTGGTAAACATCAGCCATCATCTGTGACCTATAATGAGCATACTTACAAATTTTAAGAGAGATCGGCCAAGAACTTTCTGAGATTTTCCATCAAGAAGAAGACCATTATGGGCCATTAGTAAAAGCTATAACGGTAAACATCGGGCATCATCCGTGACCCATAATGAACATACCTACAAATTTTCAGAAATATCGGCCACGCACTTCCTGAGATACTCCATGAAGAAGAAAAACCGTTAAGGGCCGTTATAGCCGTTAGTAACGGCTATAACGGTAAACAAAAATATCGGGCTTCATCCGTGACCCATAATGAACACACCTACAAATTTTCAGAAAGATCGGCAACGTACTTCCTGAGATATTCCATGAAAGAGAAAAAACCGTTAGGGCCGTTATAGCCGTTAGTAACGGCTATGACGGGGTAAACTAAGACATCGGGCATCACCGATGACCCACAATGAACATACCTACAAATTTTCAGAAAGATCAACCACGTACTTTCTGAGATATTCCATGAAAAGAAAAACCGTTATTGATCGTTATAGCCATTAGTAACGGCTAAAAACGGTAAACTAAAACGTCGGGCATGATCCGTGAACCATAATCAACATACCTTCAAATTTTCAGAAAGATCGGCCGAGTGCTTTCTGAGATATTCCATAAAGAAGAAAAATTCGTTATGGGCCATTATAGCCCTTAGTAACGGCTATAACGGTAAGCAAAAACATTGGGCATCATCAGTAATCCATAGTGAACACACCTGCTAATTTTCACAAAGATTGGCCAAGCACTTTCTGTGATATTCCATAAAAAAGAAAAAAACCGTTGCAGGTCGCTACAGCCGTTTGTAACGGTTATAACGGTAAACTAAAACATCAGACATCATCCGTGACCCATAATGAACATACCTGCTAATTTTCACAAAGATCGGTCCAGTCCTTTCTCAGATATTCCATAAAGAAGAAAAACCATTACAGGCCGTCACAGCCGATGGTAACGGATGTAACGGGGTAAACTAAAACATCGGGCATTATTCGCAACCCATAATGAACATACATGCCAGTTTTCACCAAGATCGGCCATGTACTTTCTGAGATATTCCATAAAGAAGGAAAACCGTTACAGGCCGTTACAGCCGTAAGTAAGTAACGGATATAACGGTAACCTAAAACATCGGACATTATTCGTAACCCATAATGAACATACCTACAAATTTCCAGAGAGATCGGCCAAGTACTTTCTGAGATATTCCACAAAAAACAAAACCGTTACAGGCCGTTACAGCCGTTAGTACGGCTATAACGGGGTAAACTAAAACATAGGCCAAGTGCTTTCGGAGATATGCCATAAGGAAGAAAAATCGTTACAGGCCTTTACAGCCGTTAGTAACGGCTATAACGGTAAACTAAAACATCGGGCATTATTCGTGACCCATAATGAACATACCTACAAATTTTCAGAAAGATCGGGCCCAGTAGTTTTTTTCTGGAGCGAGTGGAACACATTTTGACCACGGACGGACGGACGGACAGACAGACACACAGACAGCATACGGTTACAAAAATAAAATGAACGAGTGAATAACTAACGAACAAACAAACTAACCAACTAGATACTGTAAATGGCTCAAGTCAGTGAAATGAATTCTCTTTAGTTCTAAAGTGAAACGAAGAACTTACGGGGGGGGGGGGGGGGGGGGGGGGGGGGTAAAGAAATGGTCTCTTGCATTAAAAGACATTTTGTCAGAATAGAAACGTTGAAATGAGTGAAGAGTAGCGACCACATAATATCAGAAAGAATTAAAACATCAGGTAGCATTTTTTTTCCCCAAAGAGCTGTCTGAACAAAGAAAACGCATTCTATACAGACATAACCCAACAGCCACGTAATGAATTCGTCGAAGTTAATTGAAAAGTAAATGGCATAAATAAACAAGAAAAGGTAGCCGAGAAAGATTCGTGCAACGGATCAAAGGACATGGTCAATGGCCAAATAACAGGAACTGGCGAAATATTTCCTCCTTCCCTGAGACAAGATACAAACGAACTCTCACAGCGACCTTTACAGTACCCCAGATTAATTGTACAAAAGAAAGACAAGCCAGTGAGTACAAGGAGTATTCTCCCCTGGTAACAGCCTACATGCTGACTGCTTATTCTCATGCTAACGACTGTCTGTGAAGCATTCTTTTGTGTATTTTCTACGACTGTTCTTTCCAACGTTTGAAGAAGACACATTTATTTACCAAACATTTGTTCCACTGTTTGTGGTGTGCTTTCAATCCGCGTTTCTTTTTACAGTTTCAATGGTATGTACTGTCCCATGAATCACGCGAAACTATAAAAAAAAAAAAAAAAAAATCAACTGTCTTTGATTAAAAATCCCTTTTTTTTTCAAACACTAGATTATTCTTAATTTACTAGAACAATTTAAATATAATGAGGTATCTGAAGTGCACATTCACTGATGAAATATTGGTAACAGTTATGTGTAATCATTAAAAATGGCAAGAATTTTGCTACGTGTGCGTCATGGGGACGATGCCTGGAAGTTGAGAAAAAAAGCCACGCTTCCAAGATTCAGAATGGTTTTCCAGCATGAATGGCGAGTATTCCTGTTTTTAAATGTAAAACAATATGCATTAAACAATGAAGAATATCAAATGTCTTACCTCAGGTACGGATGACTATTTTGAAAGAACAATGAAGATTTGTTTGAGGAGTTGACTTGCGCCTCGCATGAGTTTTGGGCGCCCCAAAGTAAAACGGGAAAGGGACATCACGACTTTTGGGCGCAATTTCTCACTTGCTGTACAGTTTCTTGTGTACTGCGTCACTGATATTTGTTTATAGGTACACACTTTACTCCCGACCAGCCACGGAGACTCGACACGCTTTCATTCGTTCGAAATTCAAATAAAAAGTTTCGGCGTTGCAGGTGCAGCTGGAAGAGATTTTTTCTTTTTTTTTTTCAAATGAAACATTTACTTTAATGTAATTTGTTATGTATGTGCCGTTGTAAACTTCTAGTTGCAAATTGCTGGACAGCTGGAAGAAATTTTTCTCTTTTTTTCAAATGAAACATTTACTTTAATGTAATTTGTTATGTATGTGCCTGTGTAAACTTCTAGTTGCAAATTGCTGGGAAAAAAAAAAAAAAACAAAAAAACATTGTGGCAATGGTGAGTGACGAACTTAGATTGAGCGATTTTGTTGTCGACGTGGGACATCACGCGTTGCGCTCGTAACGCTAAGTTTGGCGTCCTCCAACAGGCAATTTTTGTTAAAACACGTTATTGCAAATCTTACATAAATGTCAGCGAACCGCCCAGAGAAACGTGGACAAACGAGTCACAAGACAAACCACAACGCGTTTCGACCTCTTAGGTCTTCTTCAGGTGCAACAAAAATGAAACAAATAACGAAAATGCACTTAGCTTTGATCGCTTCTGTGTTCAGCGCAAGAAAGAAGGCAACTCCTGAAGAAGACACCTGAAGAAGACCTAAGAGGTCGAAACGCGTTGTGGCTTGTCTTGTGACTCGTTTGTCCACGTTTCTCTGGGCGGTTCGCTGACATTTATGTAAGGTTTGTTTAGATTTCCGCCTGCAGTCGTTTCACTTTGCAACTAGATCAACTTTATTGCAAGTTTCACGCATTGACTTTATTGTTAATTAAACACAATTTCCGTGCAATGCAAACTGCCATCATCACGTCTGGAAGGCTCCACACGAATTCAAAGTAAGTAGGTTGTCGGCATTCCCATTTTATGTCGCCATTTTAGGCTCTCTGGCGAATATTAAAAAGAAAAAAAAAAATATATATATATGGAAAAAAAAGAAAATTGGCATACCAAATTTTATACGCTTGATAGTATAGCCATTTTCGTATGCAGTGCACGAAATTTTATATAAAACAACTATTTCACAGCTTTTAATGCAAGTCACTTAAATGACTGACCCCCTGATTGTCAGCAGTACTGGAGAACAACAAATATATCTGTATGTATATATATATATATATATATATATATATATATATAAGTGTGTGTGTGTGTGTATTTGTGTGTGTGTGTGTGTGTGTGTGTGTGTGTGTGTGTGTGTGTGTGTGAGAGAGAGAGAGAGAGAGAGAGAGAGAGAGAGAGAAGAGAGACAGACAGACAGACAGAGAGACAGAGACAGAGAGAGAAATACTGGGTTCTGGCAGTCAACCCTCGAAATAGAAATGTACTTACTGATGGTTCCTCAACATTTACTGGTGTAAACTACCCTAACACTTTCGTCGTTTTTAACGCCCTGACACTTACTTCGTCTCTTTCCACCGACAGATTTCACGTGCTGGCTCTGTCCAGGGTCTCTGTCGTCTGTTTGACTCACTTCACGCAGTCTGGTCCAAACTGGCAGCTGTCTCTCCTGTATGACTCCGAGTTCTCAAATGAATACAGGAGAGGCTACATTTATGAGTGGTCGGGGGGGTGGGGGGGGAGGGGGGTGGTGGGAATAAGGGATTAAGGACGTGCGGGGGCGAGACGGAGGGAAGGAGGGAGGGAAAGGATGGTGGTGGGGATAAAGCGTTAAGGGCGTGGGGGGGTGGGAAGACAGGGAGGGAGGAGAGGGGATGGGATGGTGGTGGGGATAAAGCGTTAAGGACGTCGGGGGCGGGCGGGGGGGGGGGGGGGGGGGGAGACAGGGATGGAGGAGAGGGGAAAGGATGGTGGTGGGGATAAAGCATTAAGGACGTGGCGGAGAGAGAGGGGGGGAGGGAGGAGAGGGGAGGGGATGGTGGTGGGGGGTAAAGCGTTAAGGACGTGGGGGGGGGGGGGGGGGGGAGAGAGAGAGAGAGAGAGAGAGAGAGAGAGAGGCAGCAGCAGCAGTAGTAGTATATGGGGATCTCATGAAATCCCGTTTTGTGGGCACAGGGATATGTAGCGTGGGGGGTGCCATCTGGTTCAGACGTATTCAGATACCCAGCCCTTCAGACGGAGTGAGAGAGACACTGGCGACAGGGAAAAGGGAGGAAGGGTGAAGGAGGCAGGGAGGGGGGAAGGGTGGTGGTATGGAAACTCCCGGCAGTGGCGAGTGGAAACAAAATATCGCGAGCGATGTTAGAATTCGACTCGTTAAATATTCGAAATGTTTTCTATTTCTCACAACTGCGCCATCTCTCCGATTTACCGATCTGATATCACCCCGGTGTACAGAAGCACAGGATGACGATTTATCTGGAACTATGATGGGGGAGACAAAGGGCCTGTCAAGTGATCCTTTGTGCTTGGTACAAGGTCACGTGGCCTGCTTTGCGCCCGGTTGAGGTCTCGGTCAGACGTAGAAGATTCACCTGTCCAGATCATGCTTTCAGTCATTGTCCAGTAGCCTCATGACACCAATAACATTTAGCTTTTCTCTTTTTTCTTTTTTTTTTTTTTTTTTTTTTTTTGTCACTTCAGACACTACATTTCAGAGTTTGGCAGAGCTACAGCTAAAGTTAGCAGAACAAATTCTAATATAAAATTCAGTCTCCAGTTCTTTGCTGGAGCTAGTGTTACTAACTCCATCAAATTTCGAAGTTGGGGACACATTTATTTGTATCTTCGACATTTGGAGAGGAAAAAAAAAAAAGTAAAACGAAATATTTACTTCTTTCATTCACTCATTTTCTCACCTCTGCAATCAATTGTGTGCACCTTCTCACTTGCCACAGACGATTCCTTGCACTGAGGTGACCAAATCACGTGAGCTTATTTCAAATGCGGTTCCGCTAAGAACCTGTATACTCTATGAAAAGAACTTTACCTTGAAATTCGAATTAATTCTTAATGATATCAGAAACCTGTCGGCTTTAGATATGTCCCACTGGATGTGTCCTTCAAAGCTTAAACCTTGGATGAAAACAACTCCCAGGTGCTTGTCTTGTTGACATTAATTTATTTTCCAAGAATCTTGAACATAATCGAAAAAATTGTAAAGTTTACTATGCATGATATGATACTCTTTTAAACGTGGTTCAATTTTTCGAACACTCCAGCAAACAATTCAAGTCTTTCTGCAAAATCGTATGCGCGTGCGTGCGTGTGTGCGCGCGTGTGTGTGTGTGTGTGGGGGGGGGGGGGGGGGGGGGGAGAGTTTGTGAGGAGTGTGTGAGAGAGAGAGAGAGAGAGAGAGAGAGAAATCTGCAAATAGGCAAAGCTTTGACTAATGTCTGTAACATTACTAACATACATTTTGAAAAGGTCAGGCCCTAACACGCTTCCCTGTGTTATTCCACTGTAGAACTCCACATTTCCAGAAATGTCCTTTCCCAGCCTTTACTCTGAATTAGACGTGTGAAGAAATCAGCCACGAATCTCATGCATGACCAACTTGACCATAACAATTCAATTCATCGAGCAGCCATAAGTAAGGAACAGAATCAAATGCCCGTTTACAACATCCCGCTAAATGATATTAATTGGTTCACACTTATCAAATAACTTAGGCTAACTACTTTTTTGTTTTGGAAACGTGTTGGCACGAAACATACAATTTGAAATCAGCGATGTATCGATCAATGGCGTCACCTAACAAAGGGTTATACAATTTTACAAAGAACGCAAGTAAACCTTACTGGTCGGTAATTGCCACGGTTTGTTTAATAACCTCTTTTTTTTTTTAAATAAAGCAACAGCTTCTACTTTTCTACTCTCAGAAGGCAGTTCACCTGTTAGTAACGATTTAGTAAATAATGTCCTCAGAGGTACCGTTACAGGCCTTTAGGAATCGTGGTGGGACACCATCAGAGTTTTGAGTTTAAAAGCGTTCAGTTCTCCTAGCTCATTCATCACTGCAGTCAGGAGAAACTGGATATCTGCCACGAGGAAATCATTTCATCTCTTGCCTCCTTCCACTAAAATGCACGTGCTATGCTTTATGACAATGTTGTCTGCAAACCTAAAACATTAAGCCAAAATCATTGTCAATCTTTGAAAATGGCAGCGTTGCAGAACTTATTCACCAGCAGAATACCGTTAAGTGTTTTCCATAACTTTGTTTGAAATTCTCGAATTTGAAAGACCGAGAGAGGTGCTACTTCAGATTGAGAACAAGCCGTACATGTCATAGAGAGTTTTTAAAAAAATGTTTGAAGATTCTGAGCGAGCACTTCGTTCCACGCACCTGTGTTCGTACTTCAAGTCCACGAGAATGGTAGTGCAATGCGGAGGAGAGAGACAGTGACGTCACTGAGCCAAGCACAGCTCTGTGTTGTAAGGTTTCCGACACTGCTCTAAACGTCAAGGTGGAGCCACACCAATATCACTATCGAGGTCCCATAAACTAGAAGCAGAGTTCTCTGGAATTGTTCGTAGAGAAGCAGAGTTCTCTGGAATTGTTCGTAGAGTTCGTGCAGTAGTTAACGTAGATCGTTCATGCATTGTTGAAACTAGGCCGTTACTCCCCGTGTCTCCAGTGTTTCCAGTAATGAGCTGAAGTCGGGTGACCATGCCCCCAGGCAGTGTCAGACTGGCCGCTGTCTCTGCCTCAGTCTGCTGCCACGGGGGACATGTGAGTGGAGGCATCTGTCATCCTGAAGAACATGCTGCTCAGCGGTAAGTAAACGCATTGGGGGGTGGACTTGTAGCACCTGCATGTTCTCCTCACAGCTTATTGCTCCTTTCAGAATATAGGTCAGTCACTCTGAAGATTGAAAACACAGCCTGACGCCATTAGTTGCAGACCTCATGCTGAACAATCACTCTCTACAACCAGGCCTGACTGGAATGATTCTGGTCGCCGCTTTCAGAGATCATTCATCAGGACGTTACTCTGCCCGTGTTTTTTTGAAGCTCAATCTTCATCTCCGCATTAAAGATGATGTCTTCCAATGATCTTTCCCGCCTGATGCAAAGATTCTCTTGCATTTTTCTTAATATAACGGATTAATAATAATGATAATGATAATAATAACAGAGCATTTATAAGGCGCCTTGCCAAAGGTTCTACGCGCTGACAATCCGCACTCTCGTGTACGCAATGTGCTGCCTACCTAGGTAGTTCCGACTGAAGAGTTACCTGCTGCCATGTTCCGTGTCATCCAGTCAACATCGTTCACTCGGTTTCCCTACTTCCTTCATTCTTTCAATTTCTCACGCAGGGTTCATACTATATGTGACGTGTCATCCATGCCAATGGCCAAATTGGGCCTTCCAAAGCTGGTGATGGAATTTTAGACGCGTGTGCAAGATGTTATACGTGCGTTCACACACGGAACCTCGGTTTAAAGTCTCATTCGAAGGACTCTTTGGGAAATAGAGTCAGAACTGATGTTAACTCCGATGGAAAATCCCCTGTACCGAAACGACCCGGCGGAGATTCGAACCCGCAACCCCAGGATCGCCAAGATTACGAGCTCGGCGCTCTATTCCGGCCCCAATCACAGCTTTCGTTTCAAATGCTTTTTTTAATCCATGGAATACAGATTCCTCTGCACTGGCCTGCACACAGGTCAAACCACAGCTGTTAGTCGCTAGCTGTCTCTCTGCCATGCCTGGCTAGAGCATACAAAGCGTCGGAGCAGCGTGGGCACTCGTTGTCAATCAGGGACCACAGCTTCTTCGCTGTTTTTCTGTAGAGATTTAGCCAACTTGTCCCTGAACTTTGGAAAGCATGCTTTTATAATGATCCTGTTGAACTTGCCTTCGTCGAATGACGATGTCATTGATCATTTCTTTTACCATCGTTAAGAAATGTTCGTCGCAGACCTTTTCTCAAGGGAGCTGGGACGGAAAGAGAGGGCAAGGGACAGTACATGCAAAAAAAAAAAAAAGAAAGAAAAGAAAAGAAAAAAAAAAAGCCGCTGTATACCAGCGGAAGAATACATGCATGCATGATTGCACGCATGACGCAGAAGAACGTGCATGCATAACAGCCTCGTGAAAACCTCGTGTAAACCTCGTGTAAACCTCGTGTAAGAGCAAAATGACTACTATAATATGCCGAGTGGGATACAAACGGAGAGAACGAGGGAGACAGACAGAAAGACAGACAGGCGCTAGACTGGCGGACAGAAAGACTGAGACAAAGAAAAACGGTATATGAAAAGAATGTAGTAAAGCAGCTTCAATAGAAGAGGAGATTTCAGGTTTTAAGGTCGAGAGGACAGGGAGAGAATATGGTGAGGGTTAGAGAGAGAGAGAGAGAGAGAGAGAGAGAGAGAGAGAGAGAGAGAGAGACTTCTATGCATCCAACACACACACACACACACACACACACACACACACACACACACACACACACACACACACACACACTAACACTAACACTAAACACTAACACTAAACACTAACAGTAACACGCGCGAGCTCGCGCGCCTGCACATAAACACACACACACACACACACACACACACACACACACACACACACACACACACGCACACACGCACACACACACACACACTGTACGCACGAACATACAGAAGCTCACACCTGAAACTCGATAGTTGCACAATTTCTTACTGACAGACACTTGTGTATAAAAGCGTACTGAAATGCACACATATGTGCCATTATGAGAAGAGGGGAGGGGTGTGTGAAATGCACACACATGTGCCATGATGGGGAAGGGGGGGAGGGCTGTGTGGAATGCACACATATGTGCCATAATGTGAAGGGGGGGAGAATTGTGTGAAAAATGCACATATATGTGCCATGATGGGAAGGAGGGGGGGGGTGAAATGCACACACATGTGCCATGATGGGAAGGGGGGGAGGAATGTGAAATGCACACATATGTGCCATAATGTGAAGGGGGGAGAATTGTGTGAAAAATGCACATATATGTGCCATGATGGGAAGGAGGGGGGGGGTGGGGTGAAATGCCACATATGTGCCATAATGGGAAGGGGGGGGGGGGAGGGCTGTGTGGAATGCACACATATGTGCACCAACAGTGAATTAACAGCCGGACTGCCGCCCAGCATGCTTTGAAAGTAGAATTGAATCTTAATGTCATCCAACAAGTCGTGCGACCATGGCGAATCGCCGGGAGAAAAGCGCGTGGCAGACGTGCGACTCAAAACACACGGTTCTTTTTGATCGATTTGTTGGTGCGTCGTTTGAGTGATTTCTTTCTTGGTTGACTTATTTGTTAATCCCATTTTTTGCCTTTGTTTTGTAAAATCTTGTCAACCCAAACCACATGCGCATTCGTGTGAGTGCGCGTGGGTGTGGTGTGCGCTGGGTGGCACGGAGTTGGAGCGGCAAACAATCCAGCGCAAGTGAATACTCAACGCCTGCCTCCTGGAGGCCTCTCCTGCAGTGAGAAAAAACTCATGTCATGAATTGGGAGGGGATAGGGGTGGCCTTGTAGGTGATTTTTTTTTTTTCCCAAATTAAACGAAACACACGCTCTTCAAACTCCCTCCCTCCCTCTCCCTCCCTCTCTCTCTCTCTCTCTCTCTCTCTCTCTCTCTCTCTCTCTCTCTCTCTCTCTCTCTCTCTCATCATCTTAGTCAAAAGAAAAACAGCTTGTATCTCAAGATATGACTTGTATTTATTTATTTTTTTTTTTTTTTACTGTTTTTTTTTTTTAATACACAAAAGGATTTTTTTTTTTGATGGCCCCTTCCTTCCCTGGTGTGTGTGTGTGTGTGTGTGTGTGTGTGTGTGTGTGTGTGTGTTCCCCCCCCTATACTATTATTTTTACAACCTGGACCGTAGTTACGCCACCCCCCTGGCTCATCTGCTCAGTCCTCACCCGACCTCGGTCTGCTTTCTTTTTCATAATTCATCTTGTCCATTCATGTCTACTTTGCGTCGCATTTTCATATTTTCCTTTCAGACTATAATGAGAATATTTCTTATTTCTTAAACCTTTCTTTTTCTTCTTTTTTCATCTGAAACGTCGGTCGACGACACAATCAACACTTTTTTTTTTTTTTTTTTTTTTTAAGTTTTTTTGCACTCAGTGCTCGCGCTTGCGGTGGTCAAGTAGATTACGACATCTTTTTACGTATTTTTCAGATCTCTCATGCAGAGATTATGTACGCTTTTTTCATATTTGTATCTGTTGATATGTGTTTCTGTGTAACAGACTGTGGGAAGCAGTGCGTCAATGTACTCAATGAGGATTATTGTTATATAAGCTGTGATTTATGGAAGAACTGGGCTTCATCATTCTTGTTTTCCATTGTGTTAACCTCCTGTGTTCTATGCTTTGTATACTTGAAATGTTTTTTCAATCGCCATGGATAGTCTAACTATTGCGTCCTTAAATTGTCAAGGTCTAGGTGACATACATAAACGTAGGGATATCTTTCATTATTTAAAACAGCAAAATCATTCAGTTTACTGTCTACAGGACACCCACTTTACCAAGAGACTTGAGAAATACGTAACTGCAGAATGGGGCTACAAATGCTTATTTGCCTCATATCGGTCAAATTCCAGAGGTGTAGCTGTATTATTTTCAAATAATTTTGAATTCAAAATAACAAATGTCCAACGAGATAAGGATGGTAACTTCATAATTGTAGCATTTAGTACATTGAAAAAACACTTTCTCTTGGTTAATGTGTATGGGCCAAATAAAGATGATCCACTATTCTACAGCACGCTTAAGGAAAACATAAGGAGTTATGATACCAATGATATTATTGTGTGGGTGACTGGAACATCACAATGGATCCCCATCTTGACTGTTACAATTATGTACACGATAATAATCGGAAAGCAAGAGAAGAACTCATAAACATGACAGAAGAAATCGGGTTGGCAGACATATGGAGGGAAGAGAATCCGGAATGTAGGAGATATACCTGGCGTAAACGAACTCCACTTAAGCAAAGTCGATTAGACTTCTTTTTACTATCTGAGTATCTTATTTCTTATTATGAAAATTCTGATATTGAACCAGGTTATCGATCTGACCATTCGATGGTTACATTAGGTTTGAAATTCGGTAAAAGTGACAAATCTAAAGGATTCTGGAAATTCAATGTATCTCTACTAAAGGATAAACAATATGTAGATGAAATTAATGAATTTATTGTAAATGTGATAAAAGAACACATAGTTGATCAATCAGCAATACAAGATGATCAGTATTGTCTGAGTTAATACAATCTGGACTCAAATTTAAATTAAAAGACAAAGTCTTCCTAGATTTCCTTTTAATGAAAATAAGAGGTAAATCAATAGCTTACGCTACAATGAAAAAAAAAAAAACGTCAAGAAATCGAAATCACCAAAAATATAAAGAATCTTGAGAGGATAGAGAATAAAGGAGAAGCTGAAATAAGGATGATTGAAGAAAAAATCAAGAATTAAGAGCAATCAGGGATAAAACAAATGAAGGTGTACTGTACGGTCAAAGGCGAGGTGGATCGCAGACGGTGAAAAAATCTCGAAATACTTTTGTAACCTGGAAAAAAGAGAATTATATTAGTAAACAAATGACCAGACTAGTGACCAAAGATGATGAAGTAATAAAAGAACAGAAAGATCTTTTAAACGAAGTTAAAACTTTCTACGAAACTTATACAAGAAAAAGGTAACTGAAAAATGCGAAATAAAAAAACTTGTTAAAACAATTCCAAAGTTATCTGAAGATGATAAACAAATGTTGGAAGGGGGAAATCACTTTAGAAGAAGCAAGTATAGCTTTAAAGAATATGAAACATGGCAAAAGCCCAGGTACAGATGGGTTTTGTGCTGAATTTTTTAAGTTCTTTTGAAAATACTTGGGCCATTGGTGGTAAGAGATCTATCAATGAATCGTATAGAGACGGAGAATTTTCGGCGACACAGAAGGAGGGACTGATTATTTCTATACCAAAAGGTGATAAACCTAAAGAATTTGTAAAAAAACTGGCGTCCCATCTCCCTCCTAAATGTAGTTTACAAGATAGCTTCCTCGTGTATTTCCAAGAGAATCAGAAATGTTTTACCTTCTATTATTAGTGAAGACCAAACAGGTTTCATGGCTAACAGATATATGGGTGACAATATTAGGCTGATTTATGATTTGATTATTACCTAAATGCAAGAAATCTCCCTGGTCTGTTGCTATCTATAGATTTTGAAAAAGCCTTCGACTCCCTCGACTGGGATTTTATGTTCAATGTGCTAAGGGTTTTTGGTTTCGGTAACAGTATATGCCACTGGATAGGATCGTGTATCTAAAAATCTCTTGCTGAACACATGTTCCCACATTCAGCTTCACTCACTGAATCCAAAAACCATAAAAAGTGAAAGACACGTGTTCGCTTGGTTGGGGGGGGGGGGGGGGGGGGAGGGGGGG
>JADBJO010000404.1:447500-450000 GCA_016801955.1 Conus betulinus
ACACACACACACACACACACACGGAGAGACACCCACAGGGTACACCCACGGAGAAAATGTGTATGTGTGTTTGTGTGGCTGTGTAGCTGTGAGTGTGCGTGTGCGTGCAGTGCATGTGTACATGCGGACATGTGTGGGGTAGTACTACTCGTAGTAATAACAGCAGCAGTGGTAGACTATAGAAGTTTCGTTTAACGTCTTTTACACCTTCTAGGAATACGTGTGACATTAGACGAGATGAGAGACAGACAGGCAGACAGAAAGAAAAGATTTCCGGAACGGGAGGGGCGGTTATTTTTCACTGACAGACTCGGGCCCAGGAAATCTGTCTCCGTAGAGTTATCCAGGGAGAAAATCAGAGAGGGGATGAGGAGATTTGGAGTGTAAGCGAAAATTCCATCCCCTCTCGGATTCCCCCCCCCCCCCCCCCCCCCCACTCCCCCAGCCAACTTTCAACACCATCCTCTCTCCCTCCTTCCCCCACACATCTCTCACCACCACCACCTCTTCCCTCTTCACCCATCCGTCCATCCATCCACTTCTCCGTCTCGACACCATCCTGTTATGTTCAGAAAAGAGTGTGTACGTCGGGTCAAGGTCAGGGTCAGCAGACAGGTAGTGGAGGAGCGCGTTCGGATATATATCCTGAAATAGTTGCCATAAACATTCAGCGGGATTCTGGGAAGGAGAACTGAGTGAGAGGAGAGATAATGGGGGGAGGAAGGGGAGGGGGAGGGGGGGGGGGAGGGTACCGTGGTTATCTGCTAGATAGTGCGAGTCACTAGCTGTTTCCTTTAAGATGAAGAGAGGAGAGGATACAGATCTTCACCTTGTCGTTTGACTTCCTTTCCGCACAGATAGAAGGCATTCACCACTTCCTGTTGATCCAACTGGCTCTCTGTCTGCCCCCTATGAGACTGGTGGAGACTGTTCGCAGCACTTTTCGTTTTTCATCCACGCTACATTTTGCAACAAGACCGAAGAGACAAATAACTGTGCGTCCTCCTTGTGTTTCCATTATTTTGAATATTGCTTGTCCAGCCTGAGAAAGGGGACCCATGAAGTCGAAACGCGTTGTGTCTATTTTGCAGTTTCTTCGTTTTGTCTGGCGGATCAGTAATTCTATATTTGCTTTTTTATGTTCGCAATGTTTCACCGCTCATGATGTCAAACTTTCAGGTTTGAAGCACACACATACAGCAAAGGGCTACTACGTACGTACAGACAGGGCGCCCACCGCACTTCACAGTCGACAACAACAAACAGGCACCTCAGGGGGCGGCTAAGATTTTTTGAACAATTTTCTCGCAAGCGTCGTAGAGACTGTGGTGCCCGGAAGTGATTATAGCCCTGTGCAAGCAAGCAAACAGAAATGACCCTGACCAAGGTTGGCAAAGCAGACAAGATACTTGTCCCTTTTTCTTTCTTCATCCGAGCTGTTTTCTACACACACGCACACGCGCGCGCGCGCGTGCGTGCTCATTCTCCTAATCGTCACAGGCGAATGCCGGGACGTTAGGAAGAGCGGGAATAGCACTGTCATTGAGGTCCTCAGAGACTGAAGACGCCTGCCCGTGCAAGTGTTTCTTCAAGTGTCGGCTCTCGACTCCTGCAGACACTTTCAGGGGACCGGGATACCTTTATGTCATGCCACGCCTTGGGGTCTCTCTTCTGTTGCCGTGTTGTGTGTGTAGGAGGAGGAGAGGAGAGATGGGGGTGGGGTGAGGGTGGGGGGGGGGGGGGGGGACGGAGAAGCGGGGCTTGAGGCAGACAGGATTCGAAGCTGTTCCACTGAATGGATGGATGGGTGGGTGGGTGGATGGATGGATGGATGGAAGGATGGATGGATGGACAGTTAGATGGATGGATGGATGGACGGACGGACGGATGGATGGGTGGTTGGATGGATGGACGCCTGAAGGCCAAGTGGATTTGGTGACGGGTGGTTTACATCCCCCTGCCTATCAGACTCCTGATGTAAGCTGGGATATTACATCTAGTTGCAAAGTGAAAACGACTGCAGGCGGAAATCTAAACAAATCTTAAATAAATGTCAGCGAACCGCCCAGAGAAATGTGGACAAACGAGTCACGAGACAACACACAACGCGTTTTCGACCTCTTAGGTCTTCCTCAGGTGAAATAAAGACGGACAAAACGAAAACGAGGCTCGTTCTCATTCAACGCCTTCCTTGCGCTGAACTCAGAAGCAATCTGAAGCGATCAAAGCTAAGTGCATTTTTCGTTATTTTGTCCGTCTTTATTTCACCTGAGGAGACCTAAGAGGTCGAAACGCGTTGTGTGTTGTCTCGTGACTCGTTTGTCCACGTTTCTCTGGGATATTACAGCTTTATGAAGCTCTCTCTGTTTTGTTTTGTTTTTGTTATTGTGTTGTTGTTGTTGTTGTTGTTGTTGTCTGCCGCCACCTCCAGTTGAAACGTTGTTGTTCAGCCGCTTCTGTTAATTCTGAGGTTCTGATCTTCGTCTTCCCTTAATTGAAT
>JADBJO010000404.1:455000-457500 GCA_016801955.1 Conus betulinus
AGTGGCCACACGCCACAATTAGGATTTTGCTCTAAATCTCTTTATGATCCATGTCAACGTTTTGAGGCCTAGCGTAACTTTTTTTTTTTTTTTATTTTTTATTATTATTATTATTATTATTATTATTATTATTAACAGACGATTGATCAAAAGAACAACCACCGGTCAATCATTTCACTTTTCTTTTCTTTTATTTCCATCGATGGCATCATTCACAATCTTCCAAATACATGACCCTCTCCCCGTCACCTCTCAGACCTTCTCACTCACCCCCCGTGACCCTATCCTTGCGCCAGGTGTCTCCTCCCAAGTAGTCCCATTCCTTTCATTTTAATTTGTCTGCTTGGAATCATCTGGCACGTGTACCTTGAAATGCATACGAAAGAAAAGAAGATAAATCAACTTTCAGACGCGACAGGAGAAAAAAAAAATTCTCAAAACTATATAATTATGCCTGTCTATAAATACTCGACTCTAACCAAGGTCTTGGCGCAGTAATTTTCGGTGTGCAGCCACAGGAAGCAATAGAGGGGAAGAGAGTTCAAGGACGGCCAAGGTCTGGTGGGCCGGCCTCACAACAGCCATTACATCACCAGGTTGGTCATCCGACCAGTGACTAGACACACACTGCTGTCACGGGAGCAAACTCTTCTGGCTTTGGCGTACATCCTCGTTCAGAATCATATTCCATCTAATACAGTCTCCCCCACAATGTCTACCGGTGACAATGATCATAAACCGTGGGTCCTTTTTTTTTTTAAATTCTCACTAAACAAAGGAAAATACACTGTAGACTATTCCTCTGGGCATTCGCATCATTGGCTTGAAGCATGTCCGAAGAGGTGTGTAACATTTTCGCGTGCTACCATCTTCCATCTGTCATGATCTTTTATTATCAAGTGACCAATGTATATGTGCACTCAATGGCGATTTATAACCAACATTTATTCCAGCAGCCATTCTGCAATAGTGCTCCTCATAATGGCGATTGGTTAAAAAAAAAAAAGTTATAACTAAAAACACACACGCTATCATCCGCTCACCACAAGTACACATAGTGCGTAACACATGATTCAAGTCGATAAACTGTTCTATTCGTAAAGCCATTATAACGACACCAAAACCAAAATATCAAGCAGACCAAAATTAGACAAACAAAACGAAACAAAATCACACACACACACACACACACACACACACACACACACACACACACACACATGAATATATACATGAATAGTATTAAATAGAGGGAGCATTGAATACAGGGAGTGTTGAGCAGACAGGGCCTCAAGCAGCGACATGTGTAGGGAGCATTTAGCAGGGGAAAGGTCAAGCAGGGGGAGTATGGAGCTGAATGGGGGATAGGATGGGAGGGTGGATATTGAGCGGGGAAGAGGGGGGGGGGGGGGGGGGTTAGCATTCATCCACTCCAAAGACAGTCACGGCGCCGTGTAGTTAGAACCCACAAAACTATATGGAGGGTGTAAACGATGTTTCTCTCTCTCTCTCTCTCTCTCTCTCTCTCTCTCTCTCTCTCTCTAACAGAAGACAGAAGATGATGAACATGAAATGAAATTTTTTGTTCCCACTTGTCTTGCTCTACAAGCTGTTCGACAGCGATTAATCCCACCTAAGTACTTACGAAAACCTCCTTTCTTCAAACTGATTTTGTTAATGGCACCATTGAATGAACCCACAATTAAACAGTTCGCTTTGTACTTGTATAAGGCATTTGGAATGCGAAATGATGTTCTTAGACCGTACATTCTGTGTTTCAGCTAGTTAAATGAGTTGACTTGCGCGATTTGATACGTATTTACTCCCTCTTAGGGGGCTATGGCCTTTACGAAATAAAAAAAAAAATCTACGTCTCTCTCTCTCTCTCTCTCTCTCTCTCTCTCTCTCTCTCGCTCTCTCTCTCGTGTTTGTTTTTTTTTTTTTCCAATTTTCTTTTTTCTTTTTTTTTTTTTTCTTCTCTAAATTTATTTCAAAAACCGTGGTTTTCACCTCCCCCCCTTCCCTTCTTCCCCCCCTTCCCCCCCCCCCCCCCCCCGCCTCCCGCCCCCCGTCCCCATCATCATCATCCTTTCAGCCCAAATCCACCACCCACCCACCTGCCCACCCTCTCATACACCTCCTTCCACCCTCCTTTTCCCTATTCCCATCCATCCATCCATCCATCCAGCGACGGGACACACACATACAAACTGGACATTCGTGGAGATGGAGAAGGGGTGTGGGAGGGTGGTTAGGGAGAAGACGAAGAAAGAAAGAAAAAAAAAGCGAAGCACGCGGCAGGCAGTGTGAGTCTGACCTCTGCCTGACCCTTTCACCTCAGCCGACGGGTCCTCATAATCATTTTTTGCCAGGTCGCCTGAAAAACAAAACACCGGGCAAAAAAAAAAAAAAAAAAAAAAAAAAAAAAAAAAAAAAAAACGAGAAGGCCAAAAAGGAAGGAAAGAAGGGAGAAGAGCGCTAAAGCTTGCGCCAAGGTCAC
>JADBJO010000404.1:462500-465000 GCA_016801955.1 Conus betulinus
GTACGACCACATCATGGCCGAGCTCTTAAAGTCGCACACTGCTCTTCAAGTTTGTACGTAAAGTCCTTTAACTCCTGACTTTTATTCACGATAGTCCTCAATCGCTCGGCAATTCGTCAACATCGGTCATAGACTGGTTATTGTGCATGTGCAAAAGTCAGTATATATGATCTTGCTGAGTAAAAGTAGTCGGCCAAAACGTCGGGAAAACTCGTAAACCACTCGTGAGATGAGTCTGATGAGTACACGACTATCGAACGAGTGTCGTGGAGGAGTCGTCTCGAAAAACTGCATGCGTCCTGTGGTGAAAAAACTGACATCGGTCCTGAAGAAACGTAAGTAACAGGGCGGGAAAGGCCGCGGTGTTGTTTCTGTGTTACTTCAGTCAAAAACTCATCAAAATACTCATCAAAAGCCAGCTCCAACGGACAGGACACGTTGTCCATATGGGGCACAACAGAATGCCGAAGATGCTGCTCTATGGACAACTGAGGGAAGAACAACGTGACCAAGGAAGGCCTGTCAAGAGATACAAAGACACCTTGAAGGCCAACCTCAGAAGCTTCAACACCGACACTGCTTCCTGGGAAGATGTCGCCCTTGACAGAACAGAGTGGAAGCAACAGTGTATCTAGGCCACAGAGACATCCGAGCGCAACAGAGCAGTCACCATCCTGGAAAAAAGCAGTCGGGGAAAACGGGGGCCCATCCTTGCAGGACTCCCTTCCATGCAGCGTCTGTGGACGACCTTGTGCCTCAGGAATTGGTCTTCAATCCTACATGAGGACCCACATCAGCAGATGACCCGCCTGCCTACTCTCATTCGTCGGACACGACGGGAGAATCCAGTTTAGTTCCGTCAAAAACTAAACTTATATGTGACCGCTACGCACTTTTAGTCGTTGAAGTCGTGGATGACCGGGCAGCCATAATATCACGACCTCTCAGTCGTGACAGGTCGGTGTGGTCGTTCATTGCAGTCTGTACTTCAAATGTGACAGAAGAATACAAAGACACAGAAACGAAAAAACAAACAAACAAGTAAACAAACAGACAAACAAAGGCAAGGTTTAAACAACCAGGTCTGTGATTCATTCAATTCTTTTTTTCTCCTTCAACATCCCGTTCATCTGCAAATACAAACGAGACCAATGTCGTCTTCAGTGCCTAGAAGTCCAAAGAGAAATCCTTTCGTATCATTTCACCCATTGTTGTCCCCCCCCCAGCCCCCACCCCCCACCCCCCAGGCACCAGAAATTTGTCCTGTAATCTGATTGGTAGATGCAGCGGTCGGGATTCACACTCACAATTTGCCCTTTTTTTGTGTGTGTGAGTGAGTCATCATAGCGTTAGCTGTGAACGGACTCCACTCTGGACACAGCGACTCGTGCGTCAACACCTTGCTCACCCAGAAAGACAAAAAACAACATCTAAAAAAAATAAAATCTTACTAAAGGGAGGGGGTAGGCCGGGACGGAAGGTTGGGGGGGGGGGGGGGGGAGAGAGAAGAAAGGAAGAAAAATGCAAATTAGGTCAGTAAGCAGATCGCTGTCGTTGCCTCAGTCGCACAACTTTTATGTCTCCAAGCCAATTTCCTATCTATGCCCGCCAACTCCTTCTCTCAACCTCCCTCCCTCTCCACCACCCCTCTCCTCCCCCCTCTTCCCCCCCCCCCCCCCCCCCCCCCCCCCCCTCCCCGTTTCCTGCCTTCTCCACCGCCATTGTGTCATCCACATGACATGCATTATCAGTGATTGGGCTTTGTTGTTGTTGTTGTAGTAGTTGTTGTTGTTGCTATTGTCGATGTTATTACTGCTGCTATTGCTGCTGCTGCTGCTGCTGCTGTTGTTGTTGTTTCAGTTTCAAGGCTGAATCAAGGTAATATCAATAAAGGCCCGAATACTAGTTTTGTTTGTCTGCTTTCATTTGTTTTGATTTTCTTTTTCTAACAGAAAGACAGGTTGCATGTATTGATTCAGGGAGGGTGGACATACAGGGATGACAGATGTCAGCAGTGTTCTTAAACAAACTAATTCGGTTACGTTTGTCATTTGTGAGTCAATAAATAAAATCAGTCTTATGAGATTGGTGTGTGTGTGCTTGTGTGTGTGTGTGTGTGTGTGTGTGTGGTGTGTGGTGTGTGTGTGTGTGTGTGTGTGTGTGTGTGTGTGTGCGCGCGCGCGCGCGCGCGCGCTTGTGTGTGTGTGTGTGCGCTTGTGTGTGTGTGCGCTTGTGTGTGTGTGTGCTTGTGCGTGTGTGTGTGTGTGGTGTGTGTGTGTGTGTGTGTGTGTGTGTGTGTGTGTGTGTGTGTGTGTGATTCATACTGAGTGGGTGTACGAGTGAGTGTGTGTGTGTGTGTGTGTGTGTGTGTGTGTGTGTGTGTGTGTGTGTGTGTGTGTGTGTGTGTGTGTGATTCATACTGAGTGGGTGCACGAGTGAGTGTGTGTGTGTGGTGTGTGTGTGTGTGTGTGTGTGTGTGTGTGTGTGTGTGTGTGTGTGT
>JADBJO010000404.1:472500-475000 GCA_016801955.1 Conus betulinus
CTGTGGCACAAGAAGATTTTTTTTCAAGCCGGGGAGGAGTGGAGGTAGGGGGTGGAGAGGGGTGGGGGGGGGGGGGGGGGGGGGGATGGTGGTGGAGGGGTAAAGGTTAGGGTTATAACAGAAAGAAGGTGGTTCCTGTATGTGAAGCTTGTAAAAAGACAACAATGTGATTGGCAGTGAGGCCGGTTCTATGGTCAGTGAGGCCGGTTCTATGGTCAGTGAGGCCGGTTCTATGGTTAGTTTAGGTCACAGATTAAAAGACAACAATGTGATTTGCAGTGAAGCCGGTTCTATGATCAGTGAGGCCGGGTCTATGGTCAGTGAGGCCGGTTCTATGGTCAGTGAGGCCGGTTCTATGGTTAGTTTAGGTCACAGATTAAAAGACAACAATGTGATTTGCAGTGAAGCCGGTTCTATGATCAGTGAGGCCGGGTCTATGGTCAGTGAGGCCGGTTCTATGATCAGTGAGGCGGTTCCATGGTTAGTTTAGGTCACAGTGCAAAAGACAACAATGTGATTTGCAGTGAGGCCGGTTCTATGATCAGTGAGGCTGGTTCTATGGTCAGTTTGGGTCACAGTGCGGGTCGAGGGGCAACGCCCTGCTGATCAGGGAGTCGGGGATGAATGGAGGGAGTTGGGGGACCCCCCCCGCGACCCCCCCGCCCACCCCCACCCCCCGCTCCCCCCCCCCCCCCCCCCCATCCCCCCTACACGAGGATGATGAAGAAAAATCTGAGATGCGTTTGAGGCTTCTGCCGCAAGATCAACATGATATCTGTCAGTAAAATATGCATGTATATCCCCTATGTGAAGGAAAATTAGAGACGGGGAAGGGGGCTGGAGATAGTGCGCGGGGGGGGGGGGGGGGGGGGGGGGGGGGAGAGGAGCGAGAGAGAGAAGGCAAGGTCTCAGGATCTCAAACCGCCCAGGACAAATCCCCTTTTCTCACCTCAGCACCCACCCCCACCCCCACCCCACCCCACCCCCTTCCACGCTCCCCCACCTCCCCACCCCACCCCATGCTTTACGATTCGTCTGTAACTCGACGTGATCTCAGCATCAACTTGATATTATCTGTCTACTTTGGAAACATACCCGCCAGTATGTAACATTTGAATCGGAATCTACTTTGGGTCGTCGCCGTAATGGCTGAACGCAGCCTACGTATTAGTATTCTGTCAGTCACAGCACGAGCAGTGACGTGGGCGAGGGATGGTGGGATGGGGGGAGGGTGGGGGGGGGGGGGAGGGGGGGGGGAAGGGGGGGGGGGGGGGGGGGAGATCGGCTTCTTCTTCTTCTGCGTACGCAGGCTGATACTCCTGCGGACACCCCCTTGTATAGGGAGTGGAGTTTGTGTGTATGACCGTTTTTTTTTTTTTTTTTTTTTTTTTTTTTTTAAATCTCGCCATTAAGGCAGGTATACTCCATCCTCGGGGAAGGTGCATGCTATGTGTGTAACGTGTCATCCATACCAACGGCCAAACTGGCCTTCTCTTCCGTTCCGAAAGTTGGTGATGGGATTTTTACGTGTGTGCAAGACGTTTGTGCGTGCGTTCACACACGGAACCCATAGTTTATAGTCTCATTCGAAGGACTGTATGGGGAATGGAGTCAGAACTCCGAGGGGAAAATCCCCCTGTACCGAAACGCCCCGGCGGAGATTCGAACCCGCAACCCCCAAGATTACGAGTCCGGCGCTCTACAAATGAGCAATTCCGTCCCCCCCCCCCCCCCCCCCCCCCCCTCCTCCGGGGGGGGGGGGGAGGGGGGGGGGGGGGGGGGGGGGGAGCTAAACTTGGCCTTTGCCTGATCCTTTGTGTGTCTGCTGTGTGGGGGTTGCTGTAAGTCAGGTACACAGCTTGAGCTGTTTGTTCAGCGAGGCAAACAGTTGTTCAGACTGACACTTGAAAACAAAGTCAGGGAGAGGGAGGGAGGGAGAGGGGGAGGTGGTGGGGGGGGGGTAGGAGAGGGGGAAGACACTTCCTCCCCTCCCCCCCTCCCACCCCCCACCTCACCGTATCTGATTGTGCAGGTGGGCCTCCGCCTGTCTCTTGCACACATCCCCCCCCCCCCCCCCCCAGCCCCCCCCCCCAACCACCACACCCCCCCCTGCACACACACCAACACACACACACACAACACACACACCCACACACACACACACACACACACACACACACACACACAACACACACACACACAACACACACACACACACACACACACACACACACTCACACACACACAGTAACACCTGTCCCCATATCCAACTCAAAACCACACAGGAGTGTGTGGGTCCAGCTGTGTATTCCACCACGGTGTGTGTGTGTGTGTGTGTGTGTGTGTGTGTGTGTGTGTGTGTGTGTGTGGTGTGTGTGTGTGTGTGTGTGTGTGTGTGTGTGTGTGTGTGTGTGCGTGCGTGCGTGCGTGGTGTGCGTGTGTGCGTGCGTGTGTGTTTGTGTGTGTGTGTGTGTGTGTGTGTCTGTGTGTGTGTGTGTCG
>JADBJO010000404.1:480000-485000 GCA_016801955.1 Conus betulinus
AAGAGGACGAATGGACTCTGCTTGGCCCAAAGACCAGACCTCATTGAAAGACCGAGTCAATACAGTCCTCTTCAAAATCAGCCAAGTCTGGGAGCCGGAATAGCTCAGTTGGTAGAGCGCCGGTCTCGTAATCTTGGTGATCCTGGGGTTGCGGGTTCGAATCTCCGCTGGGGCGTTTCGGTACAGAGGGATTTTTCCCTCGGAGTTAACATTGGTTCTGACTCCCATTTCCCATACAGTCCTTCGAATGAGACTATAAACCGAGGTTCCGTATGTGAACGCACGTATAATATCTTGCGCACACGTAAAATCCCATCACCAACTTCGGAAGAGAAGGCCAGTTGGCCGTTGGTATGGATGACACGTTACACATAGCATGCACCCTGCGTGAGAAATGGAAAGAATGAAGGAAGTAAGGAAAAATTGAAGTGAACGATATTGAACGATATTGACTGGATGACACGGGAAACGACTGAATGAAGCGCCAGCTGGCAGCTCCTCAGTCGGCACTACCCAGGTAGGCAGCCGTTGTGTAAACGAGTGTTGATTGTAAAGTGCTTAGAGCTTGGTCTCTAGCCGAGAATAGGCGCTATATAAGTATTCATTAGTAGTAGTAGTAGTAGTAGTAGTAGTAGTAGTAGTCTGATAATCCAACGGGACTTCAACTCAGCTCATTCAGAACTTTCCCTCACTTAATGATGAAACAGTGAGGCCCAAACCTGAGGAAGACACGATGCATTTCGACCTCTTGGGTCTTCTTCAAGCCAAAAAAAATAGATCACATTTAACATTTAGGACAGTACAAACGAAGAACGAAGAGAGACTTATCTGATGTCCATGTGGTGTGCTGTGAAGAATGGCCGCCAGAAGGAAATGACCATACTTCCCGTGTGTAGTAAGCAAGTAAAGTGGCCGTGTGGGAAGTGCACTCTAACTTGTGTCAGTTCTTTGTTGTTCATTCAGTGTTGAACGTTTGAACTTCTCTCTAATTCTGTCTCTCAGAGCTACAAGTACTTTAAAGAGTACAAGCCTAAGGAAACTTATCCCAGAGCCACTGTTGAGTAGTTCAACAGTCCTGGGAACAAATATGAATTTCTTTTTGACGACGACTAGTACCAGAGAGTTGCTCCTTCCACCACTAAGTAAGAGAGAGGGTGGAGGTGAAAATTGAACATAATTTCTCGTAGAGAAAATATTCCCGAGTCCTTCCCTTAGAGGACCCACCGACCCACTCCCAACTCTCGTATCGCAGCTATAACTATCACCTCAGTCAGCTATAGCTATTGATAAAATCTATCAGCTCACTCACTCAGCTATAGCTACTACCACCTCTATCAGCTATAGCTCCAAATGTAAGCTATCCCCGCAGTCAGCTAGAGCTACGACTATAAACTATCACCACCACCTTGTGAAAGGTAACCAAACAAAAAAAACAAACAAACAAACAAACAGCGATAATATAGAAGCAAACACCACCGTACAATACATAGCTGGCGTAACACAAGTGACTGCGTGATTCTGTCAATCGTCAATGGACCACAACTTATTTTCATTTCATTTCGTTTTCTTTATGTATTTACCATGTGTTTGTCTCCCACAGGATGTGTGGCCCGTTACCTACATACCTTAGTCTGCGCTTTGACCCCTCACCCCCCCCCCCCCCCCCCCCCCCCCCCCCCCCCAACCCCCCCCCCACTTCCCATCTCTTGACATCAATCAAATTTGGGGGCAGGAGGAGGAATGGGAATGGAGAAGGGGGGGGAGGGGGAGGGAGGTTGTCGCTTGGAATGTTGGCCACAAAAGCATCCTACATCCAGACTATTCCTATCAGCAAGTCACCTCCCCTCCCCTCGACCCCCCCCCCCCCCCCCCCCCCCCCCCCCCCCCCCCCGCCCTCCGGAAAAAGGGGGGGGGGGGGGGGAGGGGGGAGGAACAGCAGCAGTTACGACTGAAACACACAAGTTTCTGACGCCGCGCCGAGGAGTTCAGTATCTGACCCCTACCCCACCCCCCCACCCACCCCCGCTCCACCCCCACCCCCCTTCCCTCCACCCCCTCCTCCCGTCCTCTCACGTTGTGCTTGTGTTGTGATTTGTTTGTTCCTTCATTTGGTGGCCCGGTAATTCTGTTTTTGCCCTTGTTTCAATCACCTGCTTTTTAAACTCCGCACGACAACGTAGATCTCTCTCTCTCTCTCTCTCTCTCTCTCTCTTTCATTTACAATCACACACACATGCACACACACGCACGCGCACGCACACACACGCGATCGCGCGCGCGCGCGCGCGCGCACACACACACACACACACACACACACACACACACACACACACACGTGGAAGAGACACTCAGAACACTGTCACCTTTGCTGAGCAACTTAGGCCTTTTTTTTTTTTTTTTTTTTTTTTTTTTTTTACCCTCTCTGTCAGTTTTCTTTGTTTGTCTGTCTCCTTGTCAGCAAGACTGTCGAAAACCACAGCGCCAATACCACCCGAACATGGAAGAAAGCGCGTTCACAGCTTAAAGGCAAACCCATTCAATCTGGGCGCGGATTTGTGGAGGGATGGGGGGGGGGGGGGAGGTGGGGCAAATCAACAAGTCGATGCAGAATCTGTGCCCCAGTGCGACCCTTGTAGAGGCCTTCGCTCTCCCGAGGTGACCTTGACCTTCACCACAGCGTTCGTGTGCACGTGCAGGACAGCGTCAATGCGTGTGGATGGAAAAACTTGAGACAACCAGTCAGGAGAGCCGGGGGGAGGGGAGAGGTCGGGGGGTGGGGGATGGGGGGGGGGGGGGGTGATAGCGATGGAGGAGGGACGGGGAAAGAGGGGGGAGGGTAGTGGAAGGGGTTGGGGGACGGGAACATGATGAAGCTGGAAAAAAAAAAAAAAAAAAAAAGGGGGGGGGGGGGGGGGGGGGGGGGGGGGGAGGGGAGAAAAAAAAAAAAAAAAGAAAGCTGTGAGTTGTTGAGTAAAACGCGGTGACAGCCTTGATCAGGTTCTTTGCGGTCGGGCTCAGCTATAAAGCAACATTACCTTACCCAACAATACGTGCATCGTCGCTCCACGCACCTGTCAATGTCGCTCTCTACCATCTGAAAAAAGAAAACGAAACAAATCAAAACAAGACCCCGGAAAGAAGAAAAAAAAAAAAAAATGGCGAGGCAGTGGTCACTGCCTTTTGTTGTTGTTGATGTTGATGTTGTGTTGTTGTTGTTGTTGTATTGTTGTTGTTTCTTTTCTGCTCTTCCTTTATTCTGTCTCTCTCTTTCTATAGTTTTCGACTTAATTCTTTCTTTCTTTCCTCTTTTCTGTTTAATTTTTTTCTTTTTTTTTTTTTTTTTGTTGGATTTATTTTTTGCTTTGCCTTCAAGCAAGGCGAAGGATTGGGGAGTTGGTCGAAAGACGTCCAGGGCAGTGACGGGGGGGGGGGGGGGGGGGGGGGGGGGGGGGGTGGGGGGGGGGGGGGGGGAGTCAAGGAAGGAGAAGGACAGGGGCGGGACAAGGACTAGGAATGGCGGGGTTGGGGGGGTGGGGGGGGGGGTGCGGGGGGGGTCGTTAAAAGAGAGAGTGCCATGGGTGAGAGAAGAGTGTGTGTGTGTGTGTGGGGGGGGGGGGGGGGGGGGGGGGGGGTATAACAATTATCCTCGATACGCAATGTAGCCTCTTCTATGTAGCATAGGGTATTTCCCCCTCTACCATCACCACCCTCCCTTTTTTTTTTTCCTTAAAGTAACCGGCTGGACATATTTGTACAAAGAGAGAGAGAGAGAGGGAGAGACAGAGAGAGAGAGAGAGAGAGAGAGAGAGAGAGAGAGGAGAGAGAGAGAGAGAGAGAGAGAGAGAGAGAGAGAGAGAGACAGAGACAGGACAGACTGACAGAGACAGAGACCACTCCAAAACTCAAATGAAGAATAACACTTCAACGCCAGTATTAGTATCGATACACAGTGTTCATCAGATCAATAATATCCCTCAACGAAATTCAGGTTTTGAGCCGGCATGGTGTGACGTCTTTACCAGATGAACACCACCACTACCACTAACACCACCATCACCCATACCCCCCCCCCCCCCCCCTCCCATACCCGCCCCTCTCCCCCTCTCCAAACCTACAACAAAACCAGATTCGCCTCTCTTCTGACTTAACTGACTCACAATACTTGACGCGTAGGCTGTTGAGTGCCAGCCGCTCCCAAGATGAGCAACCCCCCCCCCCCCCCCCCCCCCCCAGTCTCGGTCCACCACCACCAGTCTTTTACGTGGAAACGTGCTCGGGTGCACGGAACCACTCGTGCGCAACCCAGCCGGCGATCAGGCAGACGGCACGCGCTGGCCGGCAGGTCACGTGACCATGACGGGCACTTGTTACCTCAGCCCTGAGGGAAGTCAGTATAGTAGTCAGTTCAAAGTCGTAAATTATTAGTTCAAAGTCGTACCATAGATACTACATATCTATGGTAGGACGGCTGATAATAAGTACGACGTGTAGTATAGATAGTAGTACATAGATATGTAGTATCTATGGTCCTACGCAGACAGACAGGGGAGAGAAGCGGCGGAGGGTTATGGGGGGGGGGGGGGGGGGAAGGGTGGAGGAGGGCGGAGGGGAGAGAGAGAGAGAGAGAGAGAGAGAGAGAGAGAGAGAGAGACGGAGCGGTGAGTGAGAAAAAGGTAGGGGCAGGTAGCGTTGGGTAGTAATAATCAAGGTGTAGGGAGGAGTGCAATAAAAGAGATTAAAAATAAGAAGGCTCAAACAGAAATTTGGTTTCATAAATTTCCATCTGCAGTCACCTGAAACTAACCCCCAAAAAATCTGAAGTTGTAAAAGGAATTGTTAGTGATTCCGCCAAGACAATACAGACAAACTGATTACAATCTGCCAAATCTGTTATGGACAAACTGATTACAATCTGTCAAATCCGTTGGTCCGTATTGTCTTACGGAATCACTAACAATTAATTCTTTCCGCTTTCAATCACCCTCACTTTGAAACAAAAA
>JADBJO010000404.1:487500-512500 GCA_016801955.1 Conus betulinus
CTTGGCGAAAAAATACAATCGTCTGCTACACAGGTGCCTTTGACCTAGTAATCTGTCGGATGGACTCTCGTAAAGAAACAGTCTCATTACTACGGCATTTATGTATACGTAAGATCTTTGTTGTTTGCTGTCGATTTGTGTGAAACTGTTACTGGTAAATGAATATAGGTCGTGAGATGGTGAGGTCTACAGGGGGTGGAAGATGGAGAATCCTTGAGCGAAAAATCCTGAATTTTATTTGTTCGCTTAGCTTTATTTTAAACCGTGTTCTAGAGGATTGGGGAATGGGTGTGGGAGTGTGGGAGAATTATTTTTAACCGTTATACGTAGACCCGTGAATTGTCTTCCATCCTGATGTTACTTTTGACCGATTGAAAAAAAAAAAAGAAACAAAAAAGGAAGTTTATTTGACGACTGATACGTGCACAGACTATAATAAAGGGAAAGGATTAGCGCCGATCGAGAGGGCTTGAAGCGGGGAATCAATTTATATTTTATAGACTTTTTACAGGCAGTCTAGCAAAGTGACTTCACTGTCACTGTGTGGGTTTCGTATCCACACTTTCCACTTGAACTTGCTTCAAGCATGCCTCAGGTACGAAGGCACAGACGAAATTTTCCTTATCAGCCGTCGCCTTGCGTAAGATTGTAATGGCAGTGTTGTGGTCTGAAAGTAAGTCGGTTGACAAGCGAGCGACAATGTGAGATAACCGATATAGCTTAACCGAGATACTGTGTGCACTACCAGTGAGCTAAGCTGCCACCAGCTGATCATGGCCCCATCACGCAAGGTCAAGGTTGCGAGAGAGCGGCAGGCTGACCTGAAGCCATTTTGAATTACGACTTTTTACGTGGAATACTTGTGATTTAATACACCGGTAAACTTTATCTAGTATTATTTCAAGTTTTTGAGCGGAAAGGAACAAAGTTTATTGACTTTCTACTCGAAATTGTAGAAAAACGTTGTATTGGTGTGTGACATACAAAAGGCTTTGTTTCATTGGACGACCTTGGGTGACCTTGTGTGTTAGCATACATTGACTGGATTGCTCGACCTCCGCGTCTGATTGATTCTTCTTGTGACAAAGTGAGGTCATCGCCGCCTACTTTGCAACAAGAAATAGGTTTAGCGTCAGCGCTTTCTCTTTGTTTCTGATTTCGTCGTTAACAACAAAAAACCAGGGACATTGTGCACGCACATCCATGCGGTGGGTTAGAGTGGACATGTGAAGGCATTTTGGCTTTTATTCACGTTTTTGTTCTGGTGAAACACTGGAGTTCACACAATAATAAATGGTCGATTGCATGTGTTTTGTATGGAGTTGTGGTGACTAGAGACTTGTATGTCAGTGCTTTGAATTTTAGTATTATAATCAAGTTTTTTGAGTGTACACAATAATGAACAGATGACTTGCGCATGTTTTGGATGAGACTGTAATGACAAGTATGTAGGGAATAGGCGCAATGTTTATTGAACTTTTAAGTAATTCCGGTGTTAAAAACGAAGGCAATGAATGATCAAAGTTTCAGAAGTATTGCTTCACATGCTGTTTGGAGACTTGCATAAGAGTGACTGCTGTTCACACTGTCAGACACATGCTCTTCATGCTACACTCAAAGCATACACATGAGAATTCATGTACTCATGAAAATGTCGAGGGGGGGGGGGGGGAGGGGAGTTGCTTTTGATCTCAACATCACACAAGAAAGCATATCAGTAACCAATCAAGTTTAGCACCATCCCTATGGTTTAGAATAGTTCATTACTCTGCATGGCACACAAACTGAAAGAAACAAAGTATTCAATTTAGAACAAATCCTAGGGGCGGTGCTTGATTTAGAGAGAGCCTAGATTTTCTTCTTGCACCACCGTGATTAGTTTTCCTTTGAACATGATGTTTTTAGGCTGTGATACATGCTCGCGGGCTTTTGGTTTGAAGTTTGTCAGAATTTAGCACCGATTTGACGTGCTTTCAGATTCATGTGTCTGTGCTGGGGATTGAGTTCTGTATGAAATCCTGATGGTTTTTCCAGACTTGATTCAAGATGCTGGACAACGAAGTTCACCACAAGAGCAACAACAACGTGCAGGTGATGAACAGGCCAAGCTCCATGATGGTGAATCCTTTCCCCGAGATGTGCCCCTCGGGCCGCTGTGCCCATCCCGGACACACACCGAAGGAGGGCATTGTTGTCAAGGTAAATGTTGGAATTGTTAGCAGCGATTATGAAGTTTTGAATATCGGGTTTAGAGAAGGTAGTGTGGTTGGTAGAGTCTGCATCCTTAGTAGTTTCTCCAACAAAATTTGTTTTTCTTTTTTTCAAATGTTTGTCATCATATGAAAGATGTCATTGTCAAGTTGTATAAAACAGGTTATAAGGTTACAAGTTGAAAAAAAAAATGATTGGTACATCCCAATCCCACTAACACCCCTTTTATCTTGCACCAACAGCCCTCCTCCCCCCCTGCCCACTCCCACTCCCCACTCAATTTTACGTTGTTTTTCATTAGCCAGAAGATGACTTTTTTTCCTATCTGTAAAACTGTTAGCTTCCAGCTCAGTTTTTTTTCTTTTTTGGTTTTGTTTTATTTTTTTCTATGTCTGAAACTTTTTAACAACCATTTCTATTCCTTCTCCAGGAGTATACTCTTTTCCCCTCCCTTGCCCATATGTTTAAACAGTATAGCTTACCTTTTCTTTACTCTTGTGTTTCAGATCGAGTATGTGGGTGCTTGTTACTCGGAAGGCCGCCTGCAGAGAAGACGTATCCGTGCTCGTTTCCCAGGTATTGGACACATTGATTGTATTGAGGCAGTGCTCTTTCTCGTCGGATGCCTTGCATGATATGGGGGTTCACAGTTTTGTGTTTGGACTGGTCATTGATAGTAAAAATAACTCATTGCTAAAACATACAAATGGTTTTCTTGATAAAGCGCGTAGTAGGGAAAATTTTTTTTTTTTTTTTTTTTTTTTTTTTTTTTTTTTTTTTTTTTTTTGTCTTTGTTGACAAAATTGCAAAATTGCACAGAAAATTTGATAGCTGAAAGAGGAAATGGTTTTAACATATTTACAAAATGTGCTAAATTAAATGTGAGGGGTCAGCATGAACAAAAATTGTACACCTCTGATGATGAGATGACTCTTAAAAGCAAAAAAAAAGTGTTAATGTATAGTGTCTTTTACCTGTGTTCGATTGTTTTTGCTGCTGTTGACCATTGGTTGTGTGTGTGTGTGTCTTTGTGTTAAAGGTTTAGGTTTGTAATTTCACATTTGTTATAAAACCTGATCATTTGTAAATTATGAAATCGATTGGTAACTGTTGGTAATAGAAAGGGCATTCTGTCAGGATTGATGGAGCAGAACATCAGTTAATGATCAGTGGGATACAAGTAGCATCAGTTGAATTGAAATTGAGTTTTTCTTTAAAAAAGAAAAAAAAAAAAAGCCAAATACTTTAGTGCTTGTCATAAGCTGGCGGTTGGTTTGTGACAGGTATGGAGGTGGCAGGCACTGTTCACGCTGTTGGTGACTCTGTTCCCAACGGTAACTTCACACCTGGGAACAAGGTGGTACTGTTCCCTGATGAACAGCTGTCCAACAGCGGCTTTGCCGAGTACCTGGCCGTCAAGGACACACGTCAGGTCATGCAGGTGCCCCAAGATTTTCCTCTGGAGGTGGCGACCATGTTGCCAGGAGGCGCTCTCACAGCCTACGCCGCTCTGCTGGCAGCCAGACCCCATGTGGAAAAGCTGCAGCAAGTGAAATGTGAGTGCTGGTGGTGCACAAAGTGTTTGGTCGTTGACTTTTTTGGCCCATGTGTGCATGTTGTTTGAGCAAGTCGTGGGTTTTTAATGTATCGATACAGATGGAGCTTAACTTGATGGATAACTACTAGAAATGAACTTGCCATTATCTCGTAAGGTAACATTTTGACCATAAGTTTACAATGAGTAGACATGCACTGAATAGCCAAAGCATATAAATGATTGATGATTAATTTTTAAACGAAATAGAAGAAATTGTACAACATACACACACACACACACACACACACATACACACACACCCCTTTGAAGAAAAACCTTGAAAAGCAATTGAGAGGGTTTTTCTTTTCTGTGTTGCAGCCTGTGTGAATGTCCTGGTTGTCGGTGGAGGAGGCCTTGGTCTCTGGACAATCCGATTGGCTCAGCTGGTCCTCGCCTCCATGTATAGTGGGGTCAGACTGTACGTTGCCGACAGCTCCATTGACAAGCTGCTGACAGCCCAGGATCACGGCTGTGTACGACATTGTCCATTGGAACGAGGAAGACCACGAAGAGTACATCGTGGAGCGGACAGTCGACACCTGCAGGGGAGGAGTGGATGTCATCATCGACTTCATCAGCAGCCCCAGAACCATGCAGAGGTCCTTGAAAGTTCTGAACCGAGTGAGTATTGACTCTGCCGTCTCTGGTTTTATCTTGATCGATTTTGGACATAACTTTGGCAATGTTGCTGTTTTTCTTCTTTTTTTTTCTTTTTTTTTTTTTTTTTTTTTTTTTTTTTTTTTTTTGAAGTGAATTGTATTGCATTTATAGTCCTAGTATTGATTTTAAGTTACAGTGTGTGCCTTAGTTCTCTTGAAAAAGAAAGAAGAAAAAATAGATGGTGTTTTTTTTTTTTGGGGGGGGGGAGGGGGGTGAGACTGGACAGTAAAGAAACAAACAAACGAGTGAGTGATTGTGTCCAGAAAAGGGGACACTACTAGAGTGTGTGAGTGTATGTTTGTGTGAATGTGTTTTTTTGTTTGTTTTTTTTTTTCTTGTCCACTTTGTTGTCTTCTTCAGTGAAAGGGGATTTTAAAATGTTTAGCAAGAAAGTAAGTAGGCCTCAATATGAAAGCAAAATGTAATGTGTGCGATGAAACTGAAAAGGACTAGTGCAGTTGATATTTGTAATTGGTGTATGCTTCCTGTTTATAGTAAGTGATATATTTTGCGTTTCCTGTTTTCCACTTTGATGCATGTGTGTTAGTTATGCATTTACCAGTGTATGTGTTGTCTATGTGGATGCTGTGTGACCTGTTGCCCTTTGCCAGTGCTGACTAACCCAGCTCTAACAGTCTCTGTCTCTGTACCTGGTCACTCAGGAGGGAATGATACTGGTCGGGGGCAGCTCCGTGAGCGACGTCAACATCTCCCTCAACACACTGGCCTCCAAACAGCAGAGCATTGTGGGTATCCCCCGGGGAAATATGAACCAGCTGCGAGACCTCATCAGCTTTGTTGCAGGAGGAAAGGTGAGAAGTCGGCCTTTTTCATACCTTATGTTTTCTTCTTTTTTTTTTTCTATCTATTTATGTATTCTTTCTTTTGTTTTATTGTGAGTTTTTTTTCCCAATTTTTTTTTTTTCTCTTTTATTCCTCCATATGTGTAATCCTGTTAGCTTGAACTTTTCATGAATATTGTGAAGAGGAAGTTTATTCATCACTGCTTAGATATGATGGTTTTTTTTTCATTCACCAGTCGATAAAACCAATTGCTGATTGAAACTGATAATGACTAACCTTTGAACATTTGTAAAATGGATCAGTTTGACTTGCACCGACTTTTTAGTTGTTGTTTTCGTAGAATGAAGATAGAATGGGAAAGAAATGAACCTGTGAACTATGATTAAGCTCAGTTTGATGTATCTTACTCTGACGTTATAATTTTCTTTATGTTCCACTCTCGTTGAATTTAACATTTTCAGAAGTTATGGTTTAAGTAAGTAAGAATTGTCTTCCTGTGCTGTACAAAAGGGAAAGTATAGGAGACGCAGCAAGAAAAGGAAATTTTAAAGAACTCGGGCAGAGCAGTGCTGAGAGTTAAGCAGACAGACGGTGAAACTTAACATGGCTCCTAATCTGGGAGGTAGAGGCAATTTGGTTTTGAGATACAGTTAAAAAGCTGGCGAATGTTAATTTTTTTTTGCTTTTTGCGACGTGCTGTGTGTACGTGATAGAACTAGATCTAGTCAGACAAATGCTAACCTTTTTGGGGGACATACTGTCTATGTGATAGAACTAGTCCTAATTATCTAACTTTCCATCTGTGCTTTTCGCTTATGCAGTCAAATTTTGTGTGTTGCAGTTGAGTCCGCCATGCTATGCCGTGTTCCCCATCGAAGACATGAGCCAGGTGTTCGATGATCTCTGCGAGTGCCGCATCACAGGCCGCGCCGTCTTCCGACTGGGCCACTCAGCAGCGACAGTCACAGATAACTAATAAAAAGATTTGTAATCTGAGTGACTTGTAACATATTGTGTCATTCTTCTAGTCCTGCACATGTTTGTGATGGACCTGAAGCAATTCCAACGAACTACAACAACCAAATGGCGATACACCAGCTGCGTAGCTGTGATCGGCTGTACTCTGGTCGGTGTCGGCGTTTCAGAGCAGACGCCAACGGGACTGGGTGCAGGGAGAGAGGAATGCTGAAGACTTGGAAATTCCAAAGTGATCAAAACCAGCTGATACTGACAAGAACGGCACACTGTCAGAGTGGAACTGATTTTCTTCGATTCGCTTCATTTCCATGTCTTCTCAGCATGAGCCTGTAGAATCCTGAGCTGTGTTTTGGCAAAGCCGATTGAAGAGGTCAGTGCTGCAGAGCAGTTGAAGATGGTCGCAGTGAAAGCAGAGTGAACAAACCCTGGATATAGGGAATGTCTCTTTGCTCAGACCAGAGAACTCTCGTCCGATTCCGAAATCAAAAGGGAGATAAGTCACTTTTATAGTTCCAGAATAATCCCCCCCCCCCCCCCCTTTTTTTTTTTTTTTTTTATTATCCAAAGGGAAATATTTGAACCTGCACTAGAATTAAGCAGTTTAAAGATTGTGGCCATTTAGTGTCATTTTTGTCATGTTCAGCCATTTATTTTCCATTTACAGGTCTTTCATATTCCAACTGTGTAGGAGGGTGCTAATAAGGCATCATCGGAAATGGCGAGTAAGATCTTGGCTTTTGTTGTAACCTGGTGTGTCACATCATCTTCAAAAGATCGTTTAGACTAGTTGCTAAAGTTTCGTTGAAATGCCTGTTCCAGGAAGGTTTAATTACAAAGAAGACATGCAGAGTTCATTAAGAAGATGTGCAGAGTTATTAAGAAGACTTGCAGAGTTCAGTATTAAGATGCACAAGTAAAACTAAAAACAGCCTGGCGTTCAGAGACGATATTCGTCACATTAGCTTTGCTGTGAAACTGGTCAGTGTCCAAGGAGTTTGGTCTTGCCATGTTTGCATTACTTGCCCTTCAGCTGGTACTGCTGTCTTGGGCTTCAACTTCAGCTTATCTGTGATGATGGTGTGGCGGTAATGTAGAGAGAATGGGTGCATGGAGGGGGGGGGAGAGACAGTGTGGTCCTTGCGACAGAAGAGTGCGACGATTTGTGGGTCACTGCATGGTGGTGTGAGGCCAGAGCCTGTGGAAAATGCTCATGGGTTTGACATAAGTTTGAATGTGTCGCAGATGATCAGAAGAGGGATGTTAATGGTAGAAGCTTAAAGTATGGAAAGAGTGGAGAATTGACGTGTTTGTCTGCAAGGGTTATGAATAGTGGTGTGAATGATGAATGGTGGTGTATTAAACAAGAAAGGGAGAGGAGGGAGAATGAGTAGTGTTGAACATGGTGAATGTTTGTACACTGCACTGTTATACAAGTTTTATAAAAAGAATTTTGAGTTGCTGAAATGTGTTCTATGCTTTGGCAGTGTGCAAAAGTTTAGTGCAACTGGTCTAAAAACAAGGGAATGTGTGTGTACATGATGAGGTCCTCATATCATATGAGAGTGTTCTTAAACATGAGGAATTTGTACATTGCTGGTCCTCATATTCATATGAGAGTGTTCTTAAACATGAGGAATTTGTACATTGCTGTAGTTCAGATTGTGAGAGATTTTGAGTTGCATAAAAATGTTTGCTTCTGCACTTAGGTAATGTGCAAGTAAATAAGCGAGTGATGTAGAAACAAAAGACACGAGAGTGTATATGATGTCGTTTTGTACAAAATGTGTGAGAAAGGAGGAGTGTGAAAAACTGATGTAGGAAACTGTGTTTTTGCATTATGCAAGAGAGATCAGTGTGAATGACCGATGTGTGAACGCCCTGGCATTGACAAAATAGGGCCGAGGTGTGTTTGCCAGGATTGTACATGTGTTTGAAAAAGGCTAGAGGATAGTGGAATACATGGACATGAAGGTGTGGTTTGCAAAAGCATGTGTTTTGTGTTCATTCCGTTGTGAATAGTACTCTGTACTTCAGTGACCGTGTGTTGTGGTTGCATGGAATGAGCTTGCTGATTTTAATCGTTAATTAAACGTGGTCAGGTGCTGCCCAAGTATTGGTCAAAATGTCCACTCAAACATTTCGTTACTCATTTGTATTCAATCATTCTAATTTATGTATTTCATTTAGAGAGCCATCAGTAAATCCAAACCAAGATGGAAAAAATACAACATGAAAGAATCGATCGGAAATAGTGCATTTTTTGCAGGTTCAGGGGATGTTTCTGTTCTCGAGGTACAGGAACCTTCTCCACTTTAAAGGTGAATTATCCTGGTACAAATCTTTCATACTACAATGACAGCATATAGAAGTTAAAACATGGAAATACAGGTCGAGTTACTGCCTACTTTTTTTTTTTTTTTTTTTTCTCTCTCATTATGTTTATACCTTCATCTGTTTTCTTCAGATGACAGGTTGAGGCTTGTTACTTCAGCTTTTACTGCATTAGTTAGGCAACTCGATATGAACACTTGTATTCAAATCTTTCTGGTACAATTTGGGCATAAAGGCATTTGACTTGAGAAATGTGTATTTACAGCATTGCGAACATGTCTTCAAAGTCGTGCAGAGGACTGCCGAGCCATAAATGCCCCCGTTAACTTTTTCTTTATCCTTTTTTTGTTTTCTTTGGGTGGAGCTTGGTTGGGGAAAATGTGATAAGTTATGTGAATGAGTTTTGATCGTTGTGTTTGTTATTTTAGCCATTTTATGAGATCTGATCTCTCCAGTTGGCATCATTCATGAAACTTTGCAAAACCAGCATGGAATTGATTTATGATCATGTCAGGTGCAAGATGTATATTATCATGTACATAAATATATATAGATCTGTGCATTTCCCAAGAGAAAATGCTTTATGTGTTATCACTTTTTTAATGGATAAAAAAAAATCAAACTGGAAGAAATAAAAGAAATTGAAATGAGAAATGGTTGACTTTATACAAATTGCTGGATTGATTGATTGATTGATGGCGACTGGTCGCACTGTCTGCCTTTCTTTTTCTGTCATCCTTGCATGTTGGAAGGAGGAGGGAAGAGAAGATGAATAGAATGTTCATGCTTACAAGCACACGTACACTTGCACTCTCTCAGAGTCCAATAGCTGTTTGAGCAAAGTGCAGTAAAAAGGGGGGGTGGGGGGGGGGGGGGGGGGGGGTATAAACACCGTCCATATGAAACCACATATGAAAACGCTCCAAAGCATGCACATGCACATATACCTGAAGGCGATAGGGGACTATCTTATCTTTTTTTTTCCTTCAAAGCTGTTAAAAGTTGTATCGAAGTGGTGTTTAAAAAAATTGGGGAATCGCTCTAAAACATTGTTACACAGTCTCTCTCTCTCTCTCTTTCTCTCTCCATCTCTCCCCCACTCTCCCCCTTTATACACACACACACTCACACATACTTATACGCCTGTGTGTGTGTGTGCATATGAAAATTATATGTATATAGTGTATGTGGTTGACATTGGTCCATCTATGATATGAGAGATGTGAAAGACAATGTAAATTAATGTTTTTTTTCCCCAACACGTGTAGGGGGGAAAAAAAAGAAAATTAAATTATCTTTATGCTCATTGTCATTGCAGACTGCCTGTGCAAACTCCCGTGACTGTTGACTGAATTATTTTGCAATTACACTGTTAATATGAAATACATTGCAAGCCAGCACCGCACTATATTCTAATTTTCTGCGATTTACTTCGAATTCATCCCAGCCTTGAAATGCACAAACTTCAACTTGATTTTTTTTAAAAATAAATTAAAAAAAAAAAAAAAAAAAGTAGTCGCCAAATGGCAATCGTACACATGTATGATTTCTCTCCACAATACCACTGTTCGACAAGGTACACGTCTCTAGAAAATGGGGGGGGCGGTGCAAGGGCGACAACTCTGATCAGGCAAGCGAACCAAAGTATTGCGCACTCGTGTTCTCATCGTTCATATGAAAATTGTTTAATCCAAAGGCCTCTGAAAGCTAGCAGCGAAGATACTGAGAACAAAACAAACACAAAAAATCGAAACAAAACCAACCAAAAAAAAACTCTGCAAACAACGCGATTAATCCGTTTTTACCGTTGGTATTCAGTATTGAGTCGCTGTGTTATTTTCAGCGACCGAGATCTCCCCTTTTGACGACATTTTCTGAAAATACCGCAGCCACTCTTGGATAGGCTACTGAGAAGCGGTCACAGTTCTGTTTTTCAAATCCTATCACCCGGACGAGATAGCGAACATTAGCAACATCACAAGTCTCAACTGGGTTGACGTGTAAACAAGAGAAAAAGAGAACCGGCAGCACGCAGATAACTGACTTCTGTAAACTATGTGGGAATTTGTCTGGGTGTGTGTTGCTTGGCTCTAAACCAGTAGATAAGCTGTTTAACTAGTCGCCAGACAGACATTGCGTGTTTAGCTTGGCTCTAAATCAGTAGAGATACGCTGTTAACTAGTCGCCAGACAGACATTTGCGTGTTTACGCCGTTAGAGATGGAAAATGTAATAAGGAATCCGGGGGGGGGGGGGGGGGGGTTGTATGATTTCAGTAAATTCATCCAGAACTTTATGTAACATAAACCCAGTCTTCATTCGCAAGGCAAGATTTCAGTTTCAGTGTCATCAAAGAGTCGATCGTCACTGCTCTGTGCGGGACTAGTGACCATATATACGCTACACCACACCACTAAGTTTTGAGACCACACTGCGCATGATGTTAAGCTGATGGATAAGTGAATTAATGACTTAGATGAGAGAATTGAAGAAGAGGGTCTCGTGGCTTCGACTTAGCAGATGTCTGACCTGATGTCTTTCGCCCAACGCGCTGGTCAGACCGTGAGTGCCTGCCTAACATTGGCTGTGTCTTTTTTTTATGTATGTGTGTGTAATGAATGTACACGTGTGTCTGTATGGATGTATGGGTATGGGCCCATGTGTGTGAGTGTGCGCATGTGTGTGTGTGTGTGCGCACATGCGTGTGTGCACGCTTGTGTGTGTGCGCATTAAGTGCGTGTATGCGCACGCACGTGTGTGTGTGTGTGTGTGTGGGGGGGGGGGGGGGCGCATGTGTGTGTGCACGCTTGTGTGTATATGTGCACGCGCACGTGTATGTGTGTGCGTCTGTGTGTGTGTGTGTGTGTGTGTGTGTGAGAGAGCATGCGTGTGTACGCGTGTGTGCCTGCGTGTGTGCGCGCGAGGGTGTGCCTGTGCAGAAGTGCATGTACATGTGTGTGTGTGTGTGTGTGTGTGTGTGTGTGTGTGTGTGTGTGATCTGTTGGTTTGTGTGAGCATATACACGTATGTACATATGTATGTGTACATATATGTGTGTATGTGTGTGTGTCTTTGTATGTGGGCGTGTACGCATGTATGTGTGTATATGCATGTGTACGTTCAAGTGTATGCGTGTGTGTGTGCACACACATGCGGGTGTGGATGTGCACATGCACATATGTGCATAATGTGTGTGTAGGAGCGAGTGCATGTACGTGCGCACATGTGTGTGTGTGAGTGCGCACGCGTGTGTGTGTGCGCGCGCGTGCATGCGCACATATGTGTGTATGCATGTGTATGTGTGTTAATGTGTGTGTGTGTGTGTCTGTGTGTGCGTGTAGTGACTGCGTGCGCCTTTTATTGTTTGTGGGAAATGAATGTTAAGAAGATGACTTTGGATAAAAAAAAGAACATGAACATGAAATACAACATATACTTGCATGCGCCCGCGTGCACACACTTACACACATGACAATAAGAACAACTCCCCAGCAGAACTTTGGGCATGAATCTCAATCTCTAACCAGACTATAGCCTTAATCCAGACCCTTAACCAATCTGACACTAATCCTATTCCTGAAATAACCATTGTACAAGACCTTGCAAAAAAAAAAAAGGGGGGGGGGGGGGGGGGGGGGGGGGGGGGGGGGGGGGGGGGGGGGGGGGGGGGGGGGGGGGGGGGGGGGGGGGGGGGGGGGGGGGGGGGGGGGGGGGGGGGGGGGGGGGGGGGGGGGGGGGGGGGGGGGGGGGGGGGGGGGGGGGGGGGGGGGGGGGGGGGGGGGGGGGGGGGGGGGAACGGGAAAAAAGCCCTTCATTGATATTACAAACTGTCTCTGAGGATTCTTAGATTTGCCACAGGAAGAAAAAAAAAAATCTTCGACGTTTCGGTCCTTGACTGTCTTCAGGACTGAAGCCTGTCTATGACCAAAACGTCGAAGATTTTTTTTTTTTTTCCTATGGTAAATCTTCTGAGAATCCTCAAAGATATTTGTATTGTTGACACAGAAGATCAGCAGTCAAAAATCATTTGTATTGCTTCATTGATAGTGGGCAGTAGAGTTGTCTTTTCCTCTCCGCATCAGTAAAGGAAATCACGTCTGGTAAAAACTGTCGGCTGCTTCTCAAGAACCGTGTTAAGCACAAGAGGAATAATGCGATCTCCTTTTATTTGTGTTCGTCGTTAATAGGTGTGATTAATTCAGTTTATAAATGAACTGGTAGTTTTGCTCTCTTCCATGATGTTTCTTGATGTAACTGACCTATTTAATGCAAATGATACAACTAAGCCATGAACTTGTTTTCTTTCAGACTGAGATGCCAAACCTGACAACGGTTGTTCTGTAACAAAGCACAGAACGTATATTTAGCACAGAACGTATATCAAATCAGAACACACAAGAAATTCACCCAAATCCTATACAGAGCGCCACACCGATCTCTTCCTTTTAGTTTCAAAACTGCGGTTCAGTCGTCTGTTTCTAACTTCAAAACTGTAGGACCAGACCTCTTTTCGTAACCTCCCAAACTCTAGTACCACGCTTCCTTCTGTAACATCCCAAAATGCAGTATCAGACCTTTGTTTTTGACATGTAAATTGTACTACCAGATCTCAATTTCAACATCTGCAACTATATAGTGCCAAATCTCTGTCTTTCATTCTCCAAATTGTAGAAACAGCCCAGTAACTTGAGAAAATGAGGTATGAACAGACCTCTTACTTGCCAAAATATAGTACCACTAGATCTCTATTTCAACAAACTGTAGTACCAACGATCCTCTGACTTATTAAAATGTAAAGACAAAACTCTATTTTGCCAAAGTGCAGTAGACTACCACCGGATCTCTAACTTGCCAAAACGTAGCACCGGCACACCTCTGATTTGCCAAAATTGTAACACCGCATTCCTGTCTGTCACAGTGTATAAACCGAGATAATAGTTTTTGTCTGAGTTTGCCCGACTCCATTCCCCAGACACACGTAAAAGGAAGAAAGTGATGATGGTAGTGATGCAGCTGCTGGGGTGGGAGAATTGTGAAGAATAATGAGAATTCCGGAGAGAGAGAGAGAGAGAGAGAGAGAGAGGGAGAGAGAGAGAGAGAATAGCAGCAACAACTAAAACAACACCCCCATGACTATCTGCACCAAACAGCGACAAAAATGTTTGTCAGTTTAACGTAGTCCTTGCGCTGAACTCAGAAGCAATCTGAAGCGATCAAAGCTAAGTGTATTTTCGTTATTTTGTTCGTCTCTGTTTCACCTGAAGAAGACCTAAGAGGTCGAAACGCATTGTGTGTTGTCTTGTGACTCGTTTTTGTCCACGTTTCTCTGGGCGGTTCGCTGACATTTATTTAAGATTTGCCCACATAGTTTGATTTCACTGTCTACCAGTCAGCAGTAGTGGGAAGCAACAAGAACACTGGAAACAATCAGAACAAGACTGCAACATACATAGACGTCCAGTGGGGTTTATTAGAGCCCTATCCTCGGCAAAAGGAATTATTCTGCTTCAAAAACGCCACTTGTTACGGGCCTACTACAAACATTTACACAGATTATGCTGTGTTGTCTGTAGAATTCCCGATATCATGGGATCACGTGACCGGTTGCCAGGTAACGTTTGCATGGGCTGCTGTGCTGTGTTTGGAATAACCTATCAGACTCCGTCGCGATAAAGACGCTTCGGATCTTACAAGCAAAACCAGGGGCGGGTAAGAGAGACTCTAAACAACATGAGTGACGACTCAGCTGTCGAGCAGCAAAAATACAGTGAATCTAGATAATAGATTTTTTTTTTTTTTTTTTTTTTTTTTTTTTGGGATTGGGGGCGTCACATAGCAGAAGGAAGATGAGAAGAAAAAAAGAAAAAAAAAAGAAAGGAGAGACTGCGGGGAGAGATGTTGAGAGACACATACAAATAAAGTAACCAAAAGAAGAAAGAAGAAATGGCAGGAGGCTGAGCAACAAACTATCCCTGTCTGCGCGACGTCGAATGACGATCTTCGAGATAGTGTCAAGCAGACCTTTGAAAATCTCAACACCGAACACATACGAGGAAATCAGAAAGGGAAAAGAACTCTTTCATGTGCGAACTGGATTTTGGGGTAAGCTGCATTTAATTCCCCTTTAACAGCTGAGAAGCATGTCTTGACTCCTCCAGTTACCACAAGATGTAGGGTCTGGTGGACCTTGAAGAAGACGAAACATGGTTCTCATGTACCGACGGTGCTAGTCGAAATACCCGGACAGGTGAGAGATCGGCGTGCTCCCCATGAATCGACCTCTGTGCTGAACCGAATTCGTCTTGCATATGGCCATGTAATTACAGTCAATTCAGTTCAATTCAATTCAGTTCAATTCAATTCAATTCAGTTCAATTCAATCAAACTTACTGTCCACCGGAAATTTTTCTTCTGCTCCACATCATTTCACAAGTACATAAGACATTACATAAAGACATTATAAATCGTTACATAAGAGCCTGTGTTATTGTATATATTTGTATATACATCAACACTCACACACCCCTCCCCCCCCCCCCCCCCCCCACGCACACATGCACACACACACGCACACACTCACACACACACACGCGTGCGCGCGTGCACACACGCACGCACGCATACACACATGAAATAGACATGAAATCCATAAGACATAGAACATTACAAAGATTAAAGAACAATACATTAAAACACAAACTCAGCCGCACCAATGCCCAAACACTAAAACACACACACATGCGTACCCCCCTCCCCCCCCCCCCCCCCCCCCCCCCCCCCCCACACACACACACAGAGTCATAGTCACAGTAAAAGCATAATATAATAATCACCTGTGTCTTTCGTTTGTTGTTACATCTGTTTACCAGCAGTCAGAGGAACCCTGAAATAGGCCTTATGGTCTTGCAGGAAACTGCCAGCTGTATTAACTGTAAAATAAGATTTTTACATAAAGACGAAAGTACATGCACACATAATTATGTGTGCGTAGACTCCCACCCAGTCATCTATAGATCCTTGAACCTCTCTTTGATATGGATCCACAACAAATGTATGGGATTCGTGGTTGGATCACTGTGCGTTGCTGCGCCAAGTTTCGTCATAATCAGCGCAGTAGTAGTGTTTGCGTCATCTGGCCAAGAAGCAGGCACACAAAGCAACAGAAAGGGATCACACAGTATGACGTCTTTGCCCAAGGAAATGGAACTGAGGAGGCGAGAAGACGTTTGAACTTGGAAGGTTTCGTATGTCCAGCCATGACGAAACAATGATGACAGGCCCGAGGGAGAGAGAGAGAGGAGAGAGAGAGAGAGAGAGGGAGAGGAGAGAGGAGAGAGAGGGAGAGAACAAGAGGACAAGGAGAGAAGGAAAACTTAAGAGGTGAGGAGGAGACGGGAGGGGACAGAGGCAGGAGAGAGAGAGAGAGGAGAGAGACAAGAGAACAGAGACACAAGAACAACTTCCACTTACTGTGCCCAAGATTTAGGAGAGGAAGGCAGAGAGAAGAGAGACAGGAGAGAGAGAGAGAGACACACAGAGAGAGACAAGAGAGAGAGGAGAGAGAGAGGAGAGAGAGAGAGAGAGAGAAGAGAGGAGAGAGAGAGACAAGAACAACTTCCACTTACTGTGAGAGGCAGGAAGGCAGAGAAAAGGCACACACACACACACACACACACACACACACACACCAGACAGAGAGAGAGAGAGAGAGAGAGAGAGAGAGAGAGAGAGAGAACAAGAACAATTGTTTAATTCTTCAGGCCATCAGCCATAATAAGAGAGAGAGAGAGAGAGAGAGAGAGGAGAGAGAGAGAGAGAGACGTTCTAAGCTTGCTCATCAGTTTTGAACTGACGAAAGCAAAGAACAACCCATGTCTCTTGTTACCATAGGTTGCCTGACGGACGATAGAACAGTTTTTCTCCAGGAGCATAGGGAAACGCTGAATCACTAGGCCTACAAGTTTTTCACAGTAGTTGCCTCTGTTCGCACGAAAGGTAGGCCTGCGAGACATAGTGGTAGAGTGCGAGAAAGAGGAGGAGGTGGAGAGGGGGCTGGAGAGATGAGTCGCGGGGGGGGGGGGGGGGGGGGGGGGGGGGGGGATGGGGAAGAGAAAAGGATAAGGCTGAGAGAAGAGGGGAGAGGGGATTGGGGCGAAGGTGGGGGGGTGGGCGCCGGCTCAGCGCTTGTTTGACATACCTAAGACTTGCCCCCAAAACTGAGCAAAAACAGAGTGCGTCACGCCACAGTCATGTCCGACAACGTTGGCCTGAAACTTTTGCGTCACTTTATTACGTCACCTGTGCATTCGTCATGTTCGGGGGTGGGGGTGGGGGTGGGGGGGTAATAAATTAACACAGATCCGTCAAAGTATAATCACAGCAGTTGAAAAAAAAAAAGAAAAAACCCAACCAACAGTAGTCCAGAAGGTGTCATTTAATTTTACTGAAATATTTCAAGTTTGCTAATCTTAGCTTAAAGTTGCTAATTTTAGCTGATGTATTTAATAGCTGACAAGAAACTGCAACGAGACAACACTGATATGGGGTTGATATATTTCTTGGGTAATCTATCTCTTCCTAAAATCCGAGTACCTTGGGCATTGTAGGATAAAACAGACCTCATCTCTGAAGAGTATCCGCATGGCAATTTTTAAGAAACGATTTTCACGGGTAGTCTTAGTCCACCGTCATCACTCGATTTTAGATTTACGACATCGAAAACGAAGTAACAGGTAATAAAATGACAGCATAATGTTCTGTTCTCACCCATAATATATGATATCTATTGAAATGTCAAAAACAAAAGACGTGTCGTGTTTTTTCCATAACTCAGTTTCCCACTGGCATTTAGAATTATCTTGGAGAGCTAGCAGCACTTTTTTAAAAACAAGTTTTTAAAATTGCGCGTTTGAAGAAAAAAAAAAAAAATATATATATATATATATATAAAAGACACGTTCAAGGCCAGCTTTAAACCAGTGTCGCTCGACAGGTCAGTGGCCGGGGTCAAGCACCGGAATGAGAACACCCGGCCGTTCATTGCCACAGCAGATTAAATGCCGTCTGCATTTTTTTTCGCCACGTGTCAAGGCCTCCAGATAAGCGGGACTATGAGAGGCACGAAGGCTTGTGCATGTAGCCAGCATTGTTTCCCCGCTTTAAAAAAAAAAAAAAAAAAAAAAAAAAAAATTGTATTCCACCAGACAGGACTGAAATGCTCACACAGTCACACACAGGGGCACACACACACACACAAATACACTGACACAATACATGATATACCCAGAGGGGGAGAGGGCAAGACAGACAGAATGTGTGTGTGTGTGCCCATGCGCGCGCGCGCGCACACACACACACAACACGCACACACAGAGCATGCGTGTGTGGAGGGGGGGGGGGGGGGTGCGTGTCTGTGTGTGTGTGTCTCTTTCTCTCACTCTGTGTGTGTGTATCTGTGTTTCTCTCTCTCTCCGTCCTCAGGAAATCCAATTCGGGTCAGTCCCTCCTCTGCCAACCACCAACGAGAAAATTATGATTATATTATTATAAGGAATACTCGAATAGCGCCTGTTCTCGGCTAGAGACCAAGCTCTAAGCGCTTTTTAATCCACACTCGTTTACACAACGGACTGCCTACCTGGGTAGTGCAGTGAAGAGCTGCCAGCTGGCGCTTCATTCAGTCGTTCCCGTGTCATCCAGTCCATTTCATTCAATATCGTTCACACAGTTTCCTTACTTCCTTCATTCCTTCCATTCCTCACGCAGGGTGCATGCTATGTGTAACGTATCACCCACACCAATGGCCAAACTGGCCTTCTCTTCCGAAAGTTGGTGATAGGATTTGACGTGTGTGCAAGATGTTATGCGTGCGTTCACGCACGGAACCCTCGGTTTATAGTCTCATTCGAAAGACTGTATGGGAAATGGAGTTGGAACCAATGTTAATTCCGAGGGAAACGACTCGGTGGGAGATTCGAACCCGCAATCCCAGGATCACCAAGATCACGAGGCCGGCACCCTACCAACATCTTGCCGGAGCCGTGTCCTAACCCTGTGAAAATGTTTACGACACAGCTAATGACCGGAAGGCCCAAGACTGTTGGGTAGGCTAATGGCACAAAACTAAACTAACAAACACACCAGAACATCTGATACGTTGAAAACGCTTAAAATCGACGCTCCGGCCATTCTGACATTTTACACATGCTATATGTCGCCACGGCCGTGAGACAGGAGACAGGAGGTGGGCAGGAGAATTGGGTATTGAAACTGTATGTTCTAACACTGAGACAGACACAGAGAGAGGAGAGAGAGAGAGAGAGAGAGAGACAGACAGACAGACAGACAGAGAAGGTTGGCCTTCATAGATACACGCGCATGCATGGGCGGGTAGACAAAGCGAGAGAGAAAGACAAACAAGCAAAAGGGCATTTGAAAGAGACAGGAGATAGCGAAGAAGAAAAACTGTGTCACGCACTTCTTGATATCCCCTGAACAAAACGTGGGGACGTGAACAACACCAAGGTCACCGACACTTTAAAAAAAAAAAAAAAAAAAAAAAAAGGGGGGGGGGGGGGGGGGGGGGGGGAGAGGGGAGGGAGGGGGAGGGAGGTGAGAGGGGGTCAAGGGGGAATTCATCGCCAAGAAAACTCATAGCCAACACAGGAGAGCAGGGACACTGACAGAATGCTTGTGTGCTCGCAGCGGGTATAGAGATGGGGGGTGGAGTTTCACTTGCTGTCGTTTTGTGACTTGCCCTGGTGAGTACGATAGCAGAGAGTGCACGAGTGTATGACGGCTGGCTGAGTAAAGACACACACACACACAAAGCCAAGGAGCAAAACCATTCTTCTTTGACACCCAACAGAGAACAGACAGGTCACTGAATATTCGATGACTATGTCTCCTTCAGACATCACGACCAGCGGACAAAACAAACAGTCCACAGGCAGGTGTCAAACAGCAGATCGACCAGGCTTGTTTTGGTACGGTTGGTCAGGGCTGTTTCGCTGCGCCTTGTTTGGTGCACTGATTTGCATTTCGCTTTGTCATTTTTTTTTTTTTTTTTTTGTCCTGTGTGCTTATTTTCCCTTCGCTGTGTTTTCAGTGAAGCTGTGGTCAGTTTGTCTCTTGTCAAGTTTTATCTACAAACCCAGCAATAAAAGGTATGACAAACGGCAAGGCTGTGAGAGAGAGAGAGAGAGGCGGGGGGGGGGGGGGGGGGGGGGGGGGGGGGGGGGGGGGGGGGGGGGGAGACTCAGATTATAGGCCTGGGCCCTTTATGAAGGGTACGTGACTACAAGATATAACAGAGAGAGAGAGAGAGGGGGGGGGGGGGGGGGGAGAGAGAGAGAGAGAGAGAGAGAGAGAGAGAGAGAACGAGAAACTCGAAACTCGAAATCTTTAATGAGGGTGAAATAGATAAGCTGGAACCTTTTTTACACTATGCCCTCAAAAATGACAATAAACAAAAAGGAACAATTACATCAATTGACAAAATAAAAACACAGCAATAAGAAAAAAAAAAAAACTACATTTAAAAAAAAAAAAAAAAAACGAAAATAGTAAGCAATCTCGCTATAACGTATTATACACACACACACACACACACACACACACACACACACACACAAAACTGGACATAAGTAAACATCACATAGGCATACATAAACATTTCATAAGTCATCATGTCATATGGCTTATAGCACAGCCGACCACGAAGGCCAACTCAGGGCTGCTACATCTTGTTTGTGTCAAAAGGAACATCAAACCTGGGAGAATATACAGTTAAGTGAAACATAATTTACAAATGATCTATAAGGTATTTGAAATATGCTTTTTTAAAAGAAGAGAGAGAGAGAGAGAGAGAGGTCCTATGTGACACCATACTGCCAGAACAACACCACCTCAAGATGGGCAAGCGAACATGGCTTTTCTTTTCGTTTTCTCTCTGTGTTTTTGTGTCTGTGAAAAGGAAGGGGGAAGGGCGTGTAATGTTATGTTTACGTCAGGGTGCACTCTAACTTCAAACTCACCGTGTCTGGAGTCAGCCAGTGGGCGATATGAAGTAGTGCTAGTTTATGAGGATCTGCTTCACCGGCAACATTTCCACTCATACCCGCAGTTAATAACGATAGGAACGGGCGAGTAGGGGTGGGGGGGGTGGGGGGGGGGGGGGGGGGGGGGGGGGGGGATAAGATGTCGGGGGTGGGAAGGGGTGGTTCCGGAATTTCGGAGAACTGCCCCCCTTCTCCCGTTCTCCCCCCTGGACGGAAAAAAAAAAAATTAGCAGTTTGGACGCCTTGTCTCTCCCCCCTCCTCCCTCCTCCCCCCCCCCCCCCCCCCCCCCCCCCCCCTTGCTCCCTATTTGATAAGGACACCAAGACTCCCCTTTGGACCATCCTTCTCATGTAATTGATCCAACTTTGAACGGGGTGTGGGAAGAGAAAGGGAGCAAGGGAGGATAAGGGGGAGGGAGGAGCACCGAACTCTACTTCATAAAAAGGGGAGACAAAAATGGTTTCTGTTCTCGCTCCTCTCTCTTCCCGTACAAACCTTCTGTCGGCCAAATATTGAGTTTGGTTCACTGAAATCTTAAGGGAGTTGTGTGCTCCTTTGGAATATCGGAGCATTCCTGCAAAAGATCTCCGCTTGTACCTCCTCTTCTTCCTCCTGCCAAAAGCTCTTTCACAGACAAAAACTGAAAATTTATCAACATGCAGTGGCATTACACGTTCCCTTTACGGCATCCTCGATAACTTCCTCAGCCAAACTTATTTTCTCTTCGACGGACAAAATGTCTTGAAGGGGACGTAGATGGGTGGGTAACGAAAGGAAATGTTGGCTATTTTCAGTAAGTTTCTGTAAACAGACTCAAATCTACAACAAGCTGCTGTGGAGAAGTGGGGGGGGGGGGGGGGGGGGGGGGGGGGGGGGGGGGGGGGGGGGGGGGGGGGGGGGGGGGAGGGGTTGGGATCCGACAGAAAATCTTGGCTTTTGATTCTGATCTACCTCTGGTTGAAGGACAATTTTGGCTGTTGATCCTAACATCACCTACTCCTTCCATCCTGATCCCTTAATCAAGCACGTGCATGCATGCATGCACGCACGCACGCACGCACGCACGCACGCAAGCACACACACACACACACACACACACACACACACACACACACACACACGCGCGTGCGCGCGCGCGCGCGCGCGCGCACACACACACACACACACACACACACACACACACACACACACACACACACAAATTTATAGATAGATGAATACATACATGGGCACAGTACTGCTCGGCGAACATTTATCTGTATTGTGAGACCTTTAATGAATTCTCCATGTTGACTCCATACATCTCCTGTTGATACAGTGTAGTTGGAGACATGACTGGAGAGACTTTAGTACGGACCTCTGTGGAGGGGAATATCATTTTTATCAACTGAATGTAGGAATTACAGTGATAAGGTATGACAGCATCCATTTGCTATTGCCATAAATCCAAGTCTTTGCTGCCCTGATAAACGATGTCTGGATGGGTAAAAAGGACGACCAAACCCAAGAAAATATCTGTTTCTGATAAAAAAAAAAAAAAAATAAAAAAAAAAAATTGGATCTGTTTAATCCCACCCCACACCCGCACTCCCTCCCATCCCTCAATTTCTATTCTAAAAGGGTTTTTTTTTTTTTTTTTTTTTTTTTCCATTTGGCTTGCATTAAGCATTTTCTATGTTGTATTGCTGTCTTAAGTTTCATGCCTCTCTGGCTATTTGCTCCCCCCACCCCCACCCCCCCCCACCCCCCACCCCCAATGCGGCCCCGAAATGATAAAATCATGTGTAGAAAGTCAGAAATTAACAGACTGGAAATATTTCTCAGGTAGGTGCTACTGCTGTTTACCAATGTTTTGATTTCATGTTGCTGAAAGTAATTGTTACGTTCTGTTTTCAGATCACATGCAGATAAAATTTAGAACAGAAGCCAAAAACTCATCAACAGTCGCCATCATCTTTTCTGCACCGAGCTGGGGGTACTGGGAGTCCGCAACGTGACACCATCGCACTGGACGGTGTTGAATCGGGCTCCCCATCGTCTCTGAACTCTGTTGTAACTCGACATTCGTGTGAAGTTTATTCCACCGGTCTTACTCCTGTACATTCAATAACATTGTAGATCTGAGCTGATTCAGAAAAAAATGCAACGTTCTGATAATGAAAACGGAAGTCGATGTCGTGGAGTGGTTGCTGAGTAGTACTGGAAGCAGGGTGAACGAGGCAGCCGCTCCTTCCTCCTTTCAACGTTCAGACCGTGACACGACCGTTACAGCAAGGGCTGCAAGAGAGCATCGATCCGTTCCCGCTGCTTTCCTTCCTGACACGTCAAACATTTCTGACATTCCGACCGTCTACCAGATTATTCCCCCAGGGCCAAACTATCTGAAACACTTTTCAAGCGCCAGGTGACCAAAATATTCTCCAAGTACCAAACTACCACCAACATTCTTTCCAACTGCCGAACAACCAGAAAACTGGAGACCCAGTCTGCCGAAACAATCTGCAGGTATTGAACAGGCAGACAGTTACTCCTCAAGCGTCTCACACCTGCACAGTGCACTTTGCCCCTCCAGATCAGGACCAGTTCAGTGCATTTCCCCCGCAGACACAGTGTCCAGCAACGGTGCGGCGTGTTCCCATCGTGTGGGCCCCAGTTGACCAACGGCCAGTTGGCCGCACAGTCACAGACCCAGACCTTTGGCCCGTCCTCCGTGTCAAGTCCACCACTGTGGTACGTTTGGACTCCGCAGCTTGGCAGCCACCCAGTACCGGCATCATCCTTACAGTGTGGATATGGCGGTGACCGTCAAAGCTGGAACTTTAGTGCTGACCAGCTCTGCGTCCCTCTGTGTCTGGCTCTGCCCGCAGTGAAGCAGCCTGATCGTACGGCGACCTGCCGGCAGCATGACACGGATGCCGTGCGCTCAGTGGCAGTGCACCGACATTCTGCCGGACAGCAGCAGCACCAGCAGCAGCAGCCACCAGCACCAGCAGCAGCAGCAGCAGCAGCAGCAGTCGAACCTCCAACCTCACAGCTTCTCTTCTGTGCTAGTGGAGAAATATGTGTCCTTCCATTGTCCACAAAAGCGGTTTCTAGCAAAATGATCCTTCATCCTGAATGCTCCATTGTTGATCGTGAAACAGACCGGGAATGGTCTCATTTGGCAGTCGAGATGTACAGTCCAAAGAACACTGTGCCTCCTTCTGCGTCAGGTATTCGCTCACTCCAGCACTCTGCCCAGCGCCATGGAAATTTGCAGCTTCGACCGCTCAGTCCGAGGCCACCAAGTCTAAACGCAAAGACACCAAAACCAGCCATTGAGAACCCTGGCTCTTCGCTCGTGTCGTCTCATCCATTAGTCGGGAAAAAAACGAGACATTTTCCCCCGCAATCAAGGGCACGGACAGTGCGAACGATCTTTGACGTACGACCAACGCGATGAAAAGTCGACTGGGACCGAGGCAGGTACACATCTGAGCTTGGACAGGCTTCCAGCTCTGGTCATTTTGAAGGTGTTGTCGTACCTGTCCATTCCTGATCTTGTGCTTCGGGTGAGACTGACCTGCAGGTACTTGAACGAGATGACATACGCCCCCGATTTGTGGAGGTCGGTCAACATCACTCATGTGAACATGTACGCCAACAAGCAACATTTCACCGCTCAGCTCTTGAGACAGGACTGTTTTATCGCCGGACGTCGGCCTCTGGATCTGTTGGATAACAACGTGGACGAGGTCAGTCTAGAGAAGCAACAACACAGTCGTGCAAACATTTTGGATCCATGCGTTGTAACCAGGAACGCAGAACAGAAGGACGGTTGGACAGTGAGAACAGCTGATTCATTGTGTACAGAAAGAGAAAACCTGGGGAATGCCTGTCTCAGACAGTCAGGTGATCATGAGGAGCATGCTGAAAAAGCAACTCAAGAGGGGTCCGGCAGACTGGCCGTGTCGCAGGCTCATGCCGCAAGACGCAAGGACAGCGCAAGGGTAAACTCAAGACAGACAACACGGAGCTCAGTGGCAGGTGGATCCGAAATTTGGGTGTCCAAACCCCGCAAAGACGTGAATCAAGGTCTGGTTAGAGCAGAAGAACGGGGCAAAACGAACAAAAAACGCAGGGTACCCCAGAGAAGAAGCAAGTCAAAGACTACATCCGCAAGTTGTCTGTGGACAATGAGCTCCAACCTGTTGTCAGCTATGTCTACCACTTCAAGAGAAAAAAAAATTGTCAGAGAAATAGAAAAACTCCTGTCTGTTCTGCGACACTCCAGTTTGCCCTCTCCTGGACTCACTGACAGTCCGTTGCTTTGGATTAACGCCCTTCATCCTCCCACTGATTGAAACACACTGGTGGCTCA
>JADBJO010000404.1:517500-520000 GCA_016801955.1 Conus betulinus
ATGACTGAGTTTCTCATAAACAACACACATTTCCACTGGTACATTTCATTACGTCTTTCAAAAACACACGATAATTAAATCACTGTGTCTGTGTGGTTGTACGTGAGTGACCCCAGCAGGCAGGTCAAGGTCAAGGTCAAGGTGACGGGCAATAACCCCCTTGTGTGACCCTCCCGTCGTTGCAGGGGGTGTCCCAGACTCCGCTCCCTCACCCTGCACCGCCAGGCCCGGGGGCCTGACCTCCAAGCCCTGCCGCCTGACCGACGCCACCCTGCAACGCCTGGCCGACCTCGGGGGACACGTCCGCCACTTCCGGGCCTGGCACTGCTACCCGTTCTCCCCGGGCGCCGTGGCCAGCCTGCTGGTGACCTCCCCCTCCCTGCACTCGCTGACCCTGACGCTGGGCCACCTGCACACCCTCAAGGGCTTCGCCGACGTCGATCATCACGTGCGCAAACTGCTGGAGAGGAGCGCTCCGTCGCTGGACTTGCGGCTGGACGTCTGCACGCGCAAGGCCGGAAGGCGCGCGCGGAGCAGTCACGTGGAGGTGACGGTGGCGAAGAGGAAGAAGATAGTGACGACGTGGTGAACTTGCTTTTTTTTTTTTTTTTTTTAGGAGGGGGGGGGGGGGGGTGGGGGGGGGGGGGGGGGGGGGGGCAGAGCTACAAGATGGCGACTGGGGAAGAAAAAGTACATGGGTGTGCCCCGTGAAATTGAACGTGGTGAGAAACATGTGTATAGAACTGTTCAGTTGAAGGCGGCAGAATTCCGATCATCAAGGATACTGTACATTTTAACATTCTACATACACACACAGACACGTGCACGCACACCACACCACCACCACCCCCCACACGCGCGTGCGCGCGCGTGCACACACGCACGCACGCATGCACAACGCATGCACGCACGCACGCACGCACACAGACACGCACACACATATATACACAGGCTTATCATTTTATGGCCAATTCCAGTCAGCCATGATGGCGAACAGCCCGCCCCGTCATTATCATCATCGTTGTGGAAGCTGCAGACAGCCAGTGCGTAATAACAAAGAGGGAGTGATTAAACCAGTCTCTTCTTTCTTCTCTGTACATTTCGGCATCCCCGCCCGCCACTTTGAAACCGTCAATGACACGACATAACTGATAGCTGGAAAAAAAATCTGACTAGTTTCCAGACATACATGAAGCAGTCTCTTCTGAGCACGGCAACAGGGGGCGCTGCAGTGATTCCAGTGTGTTGTAAGCAAGTAGAACCTGCAGAGTCGATTTTTATTTTTGTCTACACCTAATGCCGCATTTAGGAACTTTTTTTTTTTTTTTTTTTTTTTTTTTTTTTTTTTTTTTTTTTTGCTGAAGTTCTGAGTGAGACCAACGAACAGTTATGTCCGAATCACGAAGCATCTTTCCCCCCTACTGGTTGCTAATAACTGTATACTCCATCAGGAAGAATTCATCTTTGAAGCTGTGACACAAATCTGCACAGACAACTCCAAGCTGAATGATCACCGATGCGTTCCCTCTCATCAGAGACGGACACATGCAGTCATGTCCCTCAGCTTCATCTTGACTTGCAGGTTTGTTGCCCCGGCGATAGAAGAGATCCACGCTCGCATTGGTTAGGACCTTGCCAGTGCGGAGATTTGATGATAGGGGGGGATGAACTGTACATTTGAACACGTGTAGAGATTGGTGTTGGTACATTTTCATTTAAAAAAAAAAAAAAAAAAAAAAAAGAAAAAACTGAAGCTCTTAACCGGAGATTTTTTTTTTTTTTTTTTTTTTTTTAAAGAACCGGGAGAGTTCCATGGAGTCTTGCTGGTTTGCTTCTCGGCTTGGGTGTACATCGCTCCTGCCACACGAGTCCTCTGGCCCTGTGGCCATTGCTTCGCCGGGACAAGACGTCAACGTGGTGCTGAACGAAAAGGGCGCGGCTAGACATGCGTTGTGGTCACAGTCAGGTTTAACGCCTACACCTACTACACGTCGTATAGCACATGGGATAACCGTTCCTGGAGCGTGGAGATAGGTGGTGGAGGGCGGGGGGCATCGATAACACTACACTAGCTCCACCTGAATGACAACACGTTAACTCTTTTCCTTTCTAATGTGGCAACAAAAGTCACAGTGACTCAGTTCCATAATCACTTTGTGTGTGTGTGTGTGTTGTGTGTGTGTGTGTGTGTGTGTGTGTGTGTGTGTGTGTGTGTGTGTGTGTGTGATCAAACCAAGGGAATTTACTGTAGGAATAAGGTGTCTGTCACGACAAAGAACAGGAAGGCCGTTGCAGCTTAATTCTTTTTTTTTTTTTTTTTTTTTTTCCCTTTCTGTTAGAAAGAGATGTAAGCAAACAATTTCAAGCATGGAAAGAAGATGTTAAACGTGGCAGAGGATAACAAACAATATACAACAAACATGAATGAATGATCGGACGTACGCTCGAAACTCCATGTGGATGCTGCTTACGGCTCGAATTCGCCGAGCGCAAATGCAAG
>JADBJO010000404.1:525000-530000 GCA_016801955.1 Conus betulinus
CAACACCATCAACCCTGTAGACAAACGCTCTGACCTCAACATGATCAACCCTGCAGACAAACGCTCTGACCTCAACACCATCAACCCTACAGACAAACGCTCTGACCTCAACACCATCAACCCTATAGACAAACGCTCTGACCTCAACACCATCAACCCTATAGACAAACGCTCTGACCTCAACACCATCAACCCTGCAGACAAACGCTCTGACCGTTTGACCACGGGTTTCTCCATGCACTGAGGGAGTCTGACATGATTCAAAACGACATTCAGAACACGAACATTTTTTTTTTTTCCCATCACTGGAAAGAAAACAACATTCAATTATGATGAATTCTGGCGACCCAAAATAAAGTTCTTCGGGGAAAAAAATGTTAATGAAGGAAATGAGAACAAAAGCAATTTCTTTGGTACCTGATGTCGTGACAGGAACAGTTTCATATCTCGGACACACCTCAATATAACTCAAGTTCATTGTAAAACGTATCTTCACTCCACTAGCGAGGAAGCTTTTATTTGTGCAGGAAGGGAATAGATGAGGGTGGAGGGGAGGGTAAGAGGTGAGTTTTGGGTGAGGGATAACAAAAATCATCATAAAATTCAATGCTCAAACTGTTTAGAAGCCCTCAGTTTTTCAACTCAATTCTGAACTCACTCGTACAAAAAAAAAAACAAAAATTTTTCCTCAGATCTTCTCGTCTATATCCTGAGGTGTTTTTTTTTTTTTTTTTTTCTTTTTTTTTTTTTTTTTTCTAAATTCGCCAAATTGTCACGTGAAATAGGACGTAGAGACGGGGGGGTTCTCGCGCGCATGCTCACCTTTCGATTGTTGATATGTTGCAAATCGGTTCTATAAGGTGCCGATTGTGGAAAACAAGAAAAAAAAAAATCACCGGTTACACGTTAGGATGATCTTAAAACAATACGCATAATCGAGAAATACAAACAGCATATAAATTTCGTTTTCAACAGTACAGATTATCTGAACTAGAAAAGTATTAACCTTTAACAGTTTCAATCATTTCTAAATTATCCCTGTGTTAGCAGTTTTCGAGCGCCGTCAGCAGCATTTTCAGCCACTTTCTTCCCCTCAACCCCCCTTCAGGTCCCCCCCCCGTCTCTCTCTCTCTCTCTCCTCGCTGTTAACAATCACCATTTTCCTGTCCTTCACCATTCCTGTCTTTGTTCTCTCTATCCTCCATGCAAACAATATCCATTTTTCCTGTCCTCCATCTTTCCTGTCCTTCTCTCCCCTCTGTGTCCTCTCTGCCAACAATCACCATTTTAATGTCCTCCATCTTTCCTGTCCTCCTCCTCTCTCTCTTTGTCCTCACTGTTAACTATCACCATTTTCATGTCCTCCATCTTTCCTGTCCTCTCTTCCTCTCTCTCTCTTTCCTCTCTGCAAATAATCACCATTTTCCTGTCCCTCTCGTTCTCTCTCCTTCTCAGCCAACAATAATCATTTTCCTGTCTTCCATCCATCTTTCCTGTCCTCTTCTTCTCTCTCTCTCTCTTTCTTTCTCTCCCAACAATCAACATTTTCCTGTCCTCTCGTTCTCTCTCCTCTCTGCAAACAATCACCATTTTCCTGTCCTCTCTCTGCCAACAATCACCATTTTCCTGTCCTCTCTCTGCCAACAATCACCATTTTCCTGTCCTCTCTCGTTCTCTCTCTGCCAACAATCACCATTTTCCTGTCCCTCTCGTTCTCTCTCTCTGCCAACAATCACCATTTTCCTGTCCTCTCGTCGTTCTCTCTCTGCCATCAGTCACCATTTTCCTGTCCTCTCGTTCTCTCTCTCCTCTCAACCAACAATCACCATTTTCCTGTCCTCTCGTTCCCTCTCCTCTCTGCCAACAATCACCATTTTCCTGTCCTCTTGTTCTCTCTCTGCCATCAGTCACCATTTTCCTGTCCTCTCATTCTCTCTCTCCTCTCAACCAACAATCATCATTTTCCTGTCCTCTCGTTCCCCTCTCCTCTCTGCCGACAATCACCAGTTTCCTGTCCCTCTCGTTCTCTCTCTCCTTCTCAGCCAACAATCACCATTTTCCCTGTCGTCTCGTTCCCTCTCCTCTCAGCCAACAATCACCATTTTCCTGTCCTCTCTCTCTCTCTCTCTCCTTCTTAACCAACATCACCATTTTCCTGTCCTATCGTTCTCTCTCCTTCTCAGCCAACAATCACCATTTTCCTGTCCTCTCGTTCTCTCTCTGCCAACAATCATCATTTTTCCTGTCGTCTTGTCCCCTCTCCTCTCTGCCAACAATCACCATTTTCCTGTCCTCTCTTTTCTCTCTCTGCCAACAATCACCATTTTCCTGTCCTCTCGTCGTTCTTTTCTCTCTCTCCTCTCAGCCAACAATCACCATTTTCCTGTCCTCTCGTTCTCTCTCCTTCTTAACCAACAATCACCATTTTCCTGTCCTATCGTTCTCTCTCCTTCTCAGCCAACAATCACCATTTTCCTGTCCTATCGTTCTCTCTCTGCCAACAATCATCATTTTCCTGTCGTCTTGTTCCCTCTCCTCTCTGCCAACAATCACCATTTTCCTGTCCTCTCTTTTCTCTCTCTGCCAACAATCACCATTTTCCTGTCCTCTCTTTCTCTCTCTGCCAACAATCACCATTTTCCTGTCCTCTCTTTCTCTCTCTGCCAACAATCACCATTTTCCTGTCCTCTCGTTCTCTCTCTGCCAACAATCACCATTTTCCTGTCCTCTCTCGTTCTCTCTCTCCTTCTCAACCAACAATCACCATTTTTCCTGTCCTCTCGTTCTCTCTCTCCTTAACCAACAATCACCATTTTCCTGTCCTATCGTTCTCTCTCCTTCTCAGCCAACAATCATCATTTTCGTGTCCTCCATCTTTCCTGTCCTCCTCTTCTTACCCTCCCTGTTCCACAACCAGCGGTTTGGCTGCCCCCCCCCCCCCCCCCCCCCCCCCCCCCCCCCCCCCCCCCCCCCCATCTTTCCTGGGCTGAGACGTTGTTCTGAACCAGTCGTGTCAGTGTATGGACAGTGGGCTGGGATGGCTAGTTGAGATGGGGAGGCTTGAGGGCGGGAATGAATGGAAATAGTTCTCCGTCTCCCCACTGATATTGCTTGTTCATTGTCCTTTGCCAGCATGAAGACTCGCGTTGTTTTGGTACCCTTTGTATTCTCCAAAGGGTGAGGAATGGTGGACCCCGATTTAACCTATGGGGTATGGGGAGAGAGCCTTTAATTCGTGTCTTGACGGGTCACGTTACGATGCCACATGTCACCCCCCCTCTCAGGCCAATGTGCTTACGAGTATTCTTCGTACACGCGAAAGGTAATCAAAGAGTATCCCTTCGTGTACACCAAAGGTAATCAAAAGCACTTTGTTGAATATATGCGGAGCATTTCTTATCGTGATGAACTGAATTCTTTGTATCAACTATATACTACTCCCCTTCACGCAAAGCAGAAAAAAATGAAGAGTTTTTGTGTAGTACATACACGCGCGCACGCACGCACGCACGCATGCACCCCCCCCCCCCCCCCCCCCCCCCCCCCCTACCACCACCACCGCCCCCACACGTCAGGTCTCGCAAACTGTGTTCCTTCATCGGTAAACTAAAACAATGACAGCTTGGAGTGTTGAACCCATCTCTAGGATACTCAGCCAACAAATTCTAGCCCATGCCGTTTAGGAACCGAACGTATTAAAAATAAATTTTGTTTCTCGATCAACACAATGTCATTGTGAACTCAGCCTGGCGTGGTAAACAACAATACTTAGTTATTTAAAAAAAAATAATATAAAATCACACTCGGCACCCCACTGATGACTACTCTTTGGTATAGGCTTCTTTCTGCGTCACACAGAAGATCGAAATCTCGTGCTGGGCGAGACTGGCTAGAAATGCTTTTTGAAGAGGCACGTGGTTTTCATGAAGAGAGCAATATGGCGCCTGATGTACCCCTATAAATATCTCCTTAAAGTACCCTTGCTGTCCCATGACCATCACACAACAGACGATCGTTTACACACACACACACACACACACACACACACTCACACACGGAAAAAAAAAATACCCTCTTGCCAGCGTAAAAAGAAAAGTGCAATACTAGAGAGAGAGAAAGAGAGAGAGAGAGAGAGAGAGAGAGAATCGGGCTCCATATCCCGTCCAACCACAATGCCGCTAGCCTGTTTACTCTCAACGCAAGCTTGTTTTAGTCTTCGCTTTTCATTTCAGTGTGCGGGCTAAATAACTCTCTCCCTGCTCTTTCTTTCTTCTTCTTCTTCTCTCTTGCCCTCTCTCTCTCTGCTGCGCGCGCGCGTGTGTGTGTGTGTGTGCGTGCGTCCGTGCGTGTGTGTATGTGTGTGCGTGCGTGCGTGTGTGTTTTGGTCCCCCCCCCCACACACACACACACACACACACACACGCTCGTTCTCGCGCGCTATTCGTGCACATGTACACTCTACACACGCAGCATCTTATTCACTGCCGACGCCGTCCGTTTCCAATCACGATTACGGACCATCTTCCCTCAAAGCCAAGAAAGCCTGCCTACACATAACGATGAACTCCATTAAGATATCAAGGGGACATAACTGCTCCTGAACAGAGGTAAATCAGACTACAGGATGCAACTCATAACAGCCTTAAAGTAGCATCCCCATGGGTGTACCAGCCCGTATTTCATGACTGCAGAGCCCACCGGCGAAAAACACCACCCTCCAGCTGTCGAGCACACCCCACAGACCCAACCACCCCTGCCCACGGACAGATGAAGACAGTGCCACTCCAGACACAGCCAAGCTTTCGCCATACGGTCTTATGTGCCCTCAAGAGAGAATCCAAAGTTGTAGTCTTTCCCACTGTCAACAGGACTTTCCCTGTGGTCAGTGGGTCTTTCCTCACCGTCACTTTTTTTTTTCTACCTTTTTTTTTTTCTTCTCCCTTTTACCGTTTTGTGGGAGGTTTTTCATTGTTCTTTTGGAGTGGGGCCTCCATCCTCTT
>JADBJO010000404.1:537500-542500 GCA_016801955.1 Conus betulinus
AAGTCATGTGGGTTTTTCTGCCCCGACCGGCTCCTACCCAGAGTGAGTTTGCTGCGGGCTCAGTTGGGAAGACTGGGACCACACAGTCGAGTTTCATCCACTTAATGGATGCGTTTCTGAGAGTGTTGCTCAAATTTCCTGACCAACACTGCAGGTGTCTGTATCTCTCGGGCCTGGTTGACGCGGGGATATATTATGAAAGGAAGCGTAGAGTACAGCCCTGTCATGTAGTCTCAGACCGAAATGGAAATCCGTAGCATCATCTTAAATCATCCTCATTCTCATCGATCAGCATTAAAAAAAAAAAAAAAGTCTCAAATTCTGTGGCCCTTCATGCCCTGCTCTCATGGTGACCTCAGTTTCGATGTCCTCTCCACGTCTGTGGCTTGGTTTGGTTCCGTCCGGGGTCACCGGTATCGGCGGCGAGTCCATGGGGGGGCTGTCGTTGGACGGACGTGGTGGCGCCCTCCGGAGGGAGAGCTCACTTACGCCGGCTCCGCGACTAAGCAATTATTGTCGTCAGTAGGGGTGCGGCTGGGCCGGCTGGGCTGTGGCTGTGAACGGGGTGTCGGAATGAGCGGCGTGGGTGTGCACTGCCTCTGAGGTGGCGCAGAGGTTGGGACAGGAAAAAAAAAAAAAAAAAAATCCACTTCATCCATTTTTCATACGAACATGACACACGTTTACTGTACGGTCAAGTGGTCAATGGGAACATCCTCATCATGATGAACCATTCCCACACCCCCTTCTCCCCCCCCCCCCCCCCCCCCCCCCCCCCCTCCCCCCTGCCCACTGCCCCATTCATTAAATTAGTATTGTCCTCTGGTTTGAAGCAGAAGCACCTTCTGATCTGGACGTTCTGCGTTAGTGCTTGCACTTTTCTGTCCACGCCGTCCCCCCTTCGCCCTCCCCTCACCTCTACCTTTAGTTTGTTTTGTCTTTGTTTTGTTTTGTTTTGTTTGTTTGTTTGTTTTCACGGTCGTCTGCTGTTTTTTCTGCCTTTTATCTCTTTTTTTTTTTTATCTCTCCAATCTTTTGAGCTACTTTAGTGGCATTGCACCCACTCCACTCATTCCGGCCCCTTCGTCCACAGCCACAGCCCCGGCACCGGCAATCCACAAGCAGCAGTCAGTGTCACGTTGTCCTAAGGCAACCCACAAGAGGAGACACTGCGCTGCTGCCGACTCACTTCGGTGGAGTTCATTGGTACCTGGTCCGTTCCAACATATGCAGGACACCACCTACTACTGAGCGCTCTACTGACGACGTTAATCGTTTAGTTGTGGAGTCGAAGTGAGGGAGCTCTGCCTCCGGAGAGCGCCACCACGCTCGTCTATCCGATAGTCTCCATAAATTTGCCAGTGACCTCCACAGAACCAAACCTTGGCCACAGTCGTGAGGAGGTCATGAAAACTGAGGTCATCATGAGAGCAGGGCATGAAGGGCCACAGAATCTGATGGGGTTTTGTTTGTTTTGTTTCGTTTTGTTTTTTGATTATGCTGATCGATAAGGATGACGAAGATGTTGCTACGGATTTTCATTCTTCTGTTTTTGTGCTGGCAAACTCTTTTGCACGCATCACTGGTTCACACTGTTTATCATGCTATCGTGTTTGCTATGATCTGGCGACTAGATAGTGAAAATTGTACACTCTGTCCAGGGTGGGGACACTAGCCGACCATTCTGCAGTGCTTCTTCGCCGACCTGGTGTTTATACAATCTATTTCTTGTTAGATTTTTTTTTTTTTTTTTATTCTTTGCAGTTTGTATTTGACCTGAGAGTGAGAAACCAAACGGAGTGGCCGGCCTTCTCGGCAATGTCTGCTTGTTTGTTTGTTTGTTTTGTTTCTCAGCCGTCACCATGTGGATGGGTTAGCTCCCTTGTCACCACCTGCCTTCCTCCTTTCTTTTTCACCATTTTTTTATCCCGACGATCTGACCGGCTTTTCAGACTGTGACCTGCTCCTCCCCCTCCTTCCTACCCTCCACCCCCCTTTTTTGCTTGTAAGAGTATGACAGCCTCCCACCCCCACCCCCCCCCCCTCCAAAGACCTTGTTCGACTGACGAGCTACAATAATAAAAACCCATACGCTATAACTACTAAGTGATGCGCTCGTCATTTTCATCCGGGGAAGGTCTGTTTGAAAACAACCGTGACTGTCTCTCACATAGATCTCTACCGGGAAAGCGGTATGGCCTGAAAAAACGGGGACCGCTGTCAGCGCCTACGAGTGGTAAAAACAGGTCGTTTTCATCGTACATCAGCGATACATTTTCCACCTTTGAAGTCATGCCCGTCCCAAGCTGTGGTCTCCCGGTTTTTATTACGCCAGCATGACCGCCCCTTGAAACGGCCACCAGGTGGCGCCACAGATCTGCTGGTTCACGCAGCGTAGCTCCACGTAGGATGTACAGAAAAAAAAAAGTTCCACCTGATCCGCTCTCCTTTCTGCAGTATATCTTTTTTTTTTTTTTTTTTCTACTCTGCGTTGTCAAGCTGGTTTACTTCACAAAGATTGTAAGGGGGAAAAATACCTGTGCGAAGGGGGGTAATTTGTTTATGAGCCGTTTTCCAATATCATAATTTGAAAACCTTTCCCTAAAATCCCAGCTTCAAACCAATCAGACTTCTTTCATTTTGAACTGATCTACGGCTTGGGGGCGATTCCAGTTCCTGTGGGAACTGCAAGGACGGCAGAACGAATGGTTCTTCCAACCCTCCACCCCCCTCCTCCCCCACCCCATCCGCCACCTTTTGAAAGCTCACTCCTGGTAACTTCTTTCCTGTCACTCTCATCGACTCTACCCCCCACCCCATCCCCCCCATTTGCGTCTTTCTTCACCTGGTCTACTAGTCCCCTCACTGTTTTCTGCTCTTGTGGACCCCAGTCTCATGTCTTTCTTCTGAAATTCCTTTCCCACTTCTTTTTTTTAAAACCGGTGACAACTGATGTCATACCAGCTTTTTTCTCTTGGTGTTGCAGTACTCTGGAGACAAAGTGCTCGGAAAACACACACTGTCTAAAGCGGGCATTCGGCAGTCTCTTCTGCAATGTCTAATTGCGCTTATAGCTTTTCATGTGTTTTCTTACTTATATAAACGTTTTCTCGTCATTTTTTTCTCCACGCTTTCCTTATTCTGACCACTGGGTGAAGAGGACTGACCGGCGCTCACTGTACGTCTTGTCCAGTCTGCCTCCATGATGTCCACACATTTAGCTACCATGTCAGTCCTTGCACGGCCTTTGGTGTCTGTTGCTTTTTCAGGACGTGACCTTTTCAGGATGTGACCTTTTCCGGACGTGACCTTTTCAGGACGTGATCCTTTCAGGATGTGACCTTTTCTGGATGCGACCTTTTCAGGAGATGACTTTCTCAGAAAGCCCTGAAAAGTCCTGTGTGTGGTCGCCTGGATTTTGGTTTAAAAAAAAAAAAAAAAAAAAAAAAAAAAAAAAGAAGAGAAGAAGAAGAAAGGAAAGAAAATAAAGAAAAACTATAAATGACAAAAACGTGATTTCAGCCCCGAGATAGCCTTCGCAGTCGGCTTGGCTTGGCCTCATAAACAACACAATTGCACCAACACAGCCTTTATCTATGAATCACTTATATCGCTATAATCATCATTCTCATTACTATTATTATTGTTACTACTACTACGACTATTAGCATTATTATTGAAACAACAGAGCAATGTCCTGGCCATATGCCTGGTCTGGTTTCGGTTTTCTTTCTTCCTTTCTGTCTTCTTCGTTTTCTTTTTTTTTTAAGTTTTTCTTTTCTTTTTTTTTGTCAGCACTGAAAAGATCCAGTTGAATGACAAAAAAAAAAGGAAAAAAAAACATCCCCCATCTGACCCGAAGGCAGCCCCCCCCCCCCCCCCCCCCCCCCCCCCCCCCCCCTCACCACCACCACCACCCACCCCACACCTGCAGTCGGCTTGGCTATAAACAGCACAGACTGAACTGACTAAAGGACAGCCAATCAAAAGAAACTGTCCGACGCGCTACAAGCCGCGTCAAAAGCAGTGATTAATTATTGTCTGGGTGACATCATCGTCATCATCATCATCATCATTTCTTCACACAGTCATTCTAAATCTAATACACAACACAACAACAGTTCTTGATATGATATACAACAACAGTAACAACTCACTACCATCATCATCAACATTATCGTTTGGAAGTGTGGAGACTGCGGGCAGAAACTGAAACAAGAGTAGAAACCGAGCTGGTGGGCCGCCAAGTCTAGGACCAAACAAATTTTGAACGAAACAAACACAAGATGTATGGACCTACTGGGTCTCCTTCACACAGGACAACCAACATCCACAACCAGTGAACACAACGGGCCAACAGACAGTCGCTTCTCTCTCTTCGATCTGAGTGCAACGTTTGGTCTTGGGTGACCATGTCTGTTGCCATGGTGTGTTAATGTTGGTCGTCCTGCGTGAAGAAGACCCAACAATCGAAACACCTGGTGATGGTTTTTGCCCTTTGTTTGCTCCCTCGTTCGGCGGCCTAGCAATTCTGTTTTTGCTGTAGAGATGATGATGATGATGATGATGATGATGATGATAACAGTAGTAATAACAACAATGATGATACTGATAATATAATTTATAATCATAACAACGGAACAACAACAACAACGACAACAACAGCAGCAGCGGCAGCAGCAGCAACAACGACAATAATGGTAATAGTTATAATAATAATAATATAACAATAAAATAAAAGAATAACAACAACAAGAATAATAACAATAAAATGAAAATAATACTGTCTAGTCAAGAGAAATCCACCTATTTCTCATTGCCGGTGACGCCGATTTTTCAAGGCTGGGACTGTCCCCCTTACACAGAGCGCCATCTCAGCTCACCTCATGAACTCTCTCCACCGGCCGGTGTGCGGCGAGAAGCCCCAGGAGCCCAGCACAGGGTACAGAAACACGCTCTGGCCGGCCGGGCCTTCCAGCATCCGGTCCGCCCCTACGGCG
>JADBJO010000404.1:560000-582500 GCA_016801955.1 Conus betulinus
CAGGAGAAGACCAGACACTACTACGTGTCTCACCCAATCATTATGGCCAGGATCACAACACACGCGAAGCCGCGAGACCGACAGTCGCAGAAACAAGGTGTCCAATGTGAATCCAAACGCTAAAACCTGAATTCTCGATGACTTGGAGGGCGCGCGGTGGACTGAGCTTCAAACACACTGCATAGCTGGCACTAACAGGTATACTCACAGCCAAAACAACGCGCGGTCAACAGCGGGGAAAGCGCAGAACTAACTGACACATCATGGCACACGCCAGAGCTGAAAGGTGTGAATCTGTCAAGCATTTATTTATTTGTTTGTTTTTTTTTTTATTTTTTTTAATTCTTTTTAACGGGCCATGCTTCTGGCTGTGATTAGCAACCTGCTTCTGGACCGCAAAGACTTGTGAACTTGTCAAACATTTCTCGGTGTGCTCTGACAAACAAATCAAAGTGAATTGAAAGTATGAATTAAATCTCTTTCCGTTGTCGAACTGCAACTTGCTTGGGACATTTGGCGGTGACCAACTTGATCGGTTTGTCTTGTCCGCGTAGATGTGTTTTTTCCCAATGCAGCAATTTGATTGATCATGTATTCGCCTGCATTGCAGAACTACGCATGTCACACATCGACAGATTTGTCCTGAAATCACTATGAAACAGTAGTATTACAATTTAATCGGGCTTGTTCGATTTGAGGAAACTGAACGTTAAAAAGCACTTCAATCTAATTTACAAGATAACTACATTGATCCTTAAGCTGAATTTAGAATTATGACAAAGCTAGCATCGAGCTCTTTCATTCGCACCAATCTGCAGTTTAGTCCGTGACAGAACAGCGGAGAATGCAGATTTTATTAAAGAGGAATTGGCACTGATAAGTTCCAGATTGCTACCCCATGGGCAAAATTCACCTGTCACCTCCGGCTGCTGTCTTTGCGGTCCAGTAGCAGGCTATTAAGGGACTGCAGTTCAATTGACCATTGACTGGCAAAGTCATACCTTTCAGTGTTGGCACATGCCATGATGTATTAGTGTTCAGTGTCCCCTTATGCAAAACGAAAGAAGTTACAAGTAGCTGGTCGAGCTCCACCTGTATGTTCCAGGCCAGACAGGAATCCACAGAGACAGCAAGAGCTTCAGCTCTCAAAAAGAAAGGCACTGCAGCAGGACGTTAGCACCCTCTCAAATCATGGCAGATAACGAACAGCAAACTTACTACCCCGTGTCTACACAGGCTTCCACAATTTTCAGGAGAAGATGGCACTCGCGATGTAGATGAATTCATCCTAGAAGTCACACCGTTGTACTCTATTCCATCCCACTGTGGGATCGTTGGGAATGAAAAGGCTGACGCTCTGTCCGAGGCAGGCACCAATATGGAGCAGTTCAGCCACCCAGTGACCCAGAGAGAGAGGCAAAAACTAGCATCCACAACCAATACCGAAACCAGCGGAAGAGAAAGAAGGTCGGGTGCAGACACTGGTGTTAATTCAATCCATCTGCTCCAGAGATACCAGCAAACAGTCCTCTTCAGATTGAGAACTGGCCACTGCCGACTGCTGAGCCACCTCCGCCGAATCAAGATACCCACATCGACGAATGTCCGTGTGGCACTGAACCTCAGACCCCAGAACGCATCCTCTAACACTGTCCAGCCCATGATGTTCTATGGCGTCAAACCTGGCCAGAGGGTGCAGAGCTGCAGATGCAGCTTTGGGGTAGTCGTCAAGACCTCGAGAAGACTGTGGGATATATCGTGGAGACAGGATTGAAGATCTGACGCAATTAAAAAAAAAATCGACTGCACAAAGAAGACTGCAGAAGAAGAAGAAGAAGAAGAAGAAGAAGAAGCCAGACTGTCCCTACAGCTTCAGACTTCTTGAAGACTCTGCAGCAGCTGCGCGGCACCTTGGAGGGACTTTACAGATACTCAGAGGTCAATAACAGCTGTCAGCAACCCAGCCAAGATTTCAGTCATCATGGGTGAACACTGGGACGAGTGACATGAGCCCCCCCCCCCCCCCCCCCCCCCCCCCCCCCCCCCCCCCCCCCTTTTTGCCCTTGGCAGCCGCATTCTATCGCAGACATCAGGACTTTGTGAGTCAGTCACTGAGTGTAGATCCTATGAGCGGGTCCTGTGGGACAAGGCTGACAACAGGTAAAAGTGGAATCCTGCAACCAGAGGTCTTGTACGTGACCTTCGCCAAGGGCTGCAGCCGTCATCCCTCAGGAGACACCTCAAACGGTTCCTCCATAAGCATCCAGGTATATACCACCTTCCAACAGGTCATATGGGAAGATGCAGACGGCCCAACGGAACAGTCCCCGGGCATCTCCACCAGAACCCAATGGGTCTGCCTGGAAGGACAGTTGGCAAGGCTGACAGGAAGACCACCCAGAAGAAAGAATACGAATACGAACATTTCATTGAGAGTAAAACGGATAAACTGAACAGCTTCTTTACACCATGCCTCTCAGAAACTGGGGAAAAGGGGGTGAAAACTCAAAGAATTCCCTCACTCTTCCATCTTTCCCTAGCTAGCCCCTCCCTACCCTGAACCCTCACTCAAACGAAAGAAACAAAACAATCTGGAGGCAATGTTGTCATGGTAAAGAGAAAAGGCAAACAAACAAGTCATCATAAAAGATATATGTATACATAAACATTCACACAAAAATCATAATATTTAGCTTATAAAGCTGATAACGAGAGGATAGACAGCTGAGCAACATTCATGATATAACATTGAGGCCAGAACTCCAGATTTCACAAAACAAAATTGAGTTACAGCATTTCCATTCAATACCAATAATACGATGCTTTGAAAGAAGATTAGCTGACTGCGTTTTTCAAGTAACCAGGGATCTCATTCCAGAGTTTACCACCCGAACAGGTAGGAGAAGAGATCAAAAGATCACTTCTGGCAAGGGGAACAACTGTTGAGTGTTTATGTAGCGAAAGGTATCAAATGGAAATTTGACACTTGAGGAACTCGACGGTGAAGGCCCCATGGAAAGATCCATGGAGGAAGTCCATGGAAAAGGTCCATGGAGGAGGTCCATTGAGAAGGCCTGTGGAGAAGGCCAATGCCGTAGGTCCATGGAGAAGGCCCATGAAAGTCTATGGAGAAGGTCCATGGAGAAGGCCCATGAAGAGTCCCATGCAGAAGGTCCATGGAGAAGGTCCATGCAGAAAGAAGATCCGTGGAGAAGGTTCGTGGAGAGGGTCATAGAGAAAGTCTATGGAGAAGGCCCATGGTTCGGGAGAAGGCCCATGGAAAGGGCTCATGAAGAAGAAAGGTCTATGGAGAAGGTCCATGCGGAAAGAAGGTCCATGGAGAGGCTCACGTAGAAGGCCCATAGAGAAGGCCCATGCAGAAGGACCACGGAGAGAAGTTCCATGGAGAAGGTCCATGAAGAAGGAAGGTACATGGAGAAGGTCCATGCAGAAGGTCCATGCAGAAGGCACATGGAGAAGGCCGATGAAGATGGAAAGTCCATGGAGAAGGCCCATGAAGAAGGCCCATGGAGAAGGTCCATGGAGAAGGTCCATGGAGAAGGTCTGTGGAGAAGGCCCGTAGAGAAGGTCCGTGGAGAGGGCCCATGAAGAAGGCCTGTGGAGATGATCCATGGAGAAGGCCTGTGGAGATGGCCCATGAAGAAGTCCCACGGAGAAGGCATGTGGAGATGGTCCATGGAGAAGGCCCGTGAAGAAGGTCCATGAAAGAGAAGACCCATAGAGAAAGCCCTTGGAGAAGGTCCATGCAGAAGGCCAGAGTTGCAGGACATGCCCCACTAAACGCTGGCTCAACTACGAGCAAACAAAGTCCTACCCTGTTCACAGCGCCACGTGTGAGGAACCAAAGTGGAAGGGGTGACGGAAGCAATGGGATAGTTAGCGTGGTGAACAGTGTGATGATTGCAGGCTACCCTGTGTGTGATGCCACCGTTTTCTCTTCATGTTCAATGGCCAATGTTTCTAGTGTGTGTCACTCTGTGTTGACTTCCTGAGCCAAGCCCGCATCGCAAACCCAGGTCTCATACTAAGTGTTGATGCATCGTTAGCTCTATATCACTGCCGCTGACTAATAACACAGACAAGGCCAAGGTTATTTCATATGTTGGTCTTTTGATGCATATGAGAGTGAGAATTGGTGTACCGAGTATTATATTCTTTCTCCTTCTAGGGAGTATTATGTTCTTTCTCCTTCTTGACCCTCTGCCCCCTCCCCCCCCCCCCCCCCCCCCCCCCTACTCCCCACCCCCCGACGCACACACAAAGTGAGTGAGCCACCCATCTACCGGTGCGAAAGTTGTTCCCCTTTCTCACTTCTTGTAGTGACTGAGACAGACTGGGGTGTGCAAATAGAAGTCTCAGTGTTGGATGAAAGCTTGTTTTTAATCTGCTTGTACCACCAAATCTTTTCACTGCATAATGATGTTGACTACCGATCTTCTTTTTCACGAATCGGATCTATCTTTGAGGTAGGGTAATGTTGCCCACAGCCCAGCCGACCGCAAAGGGCCATATCAGGGCTGTCACAGCGTTGAAATCACCTCACAAGTCATTGAACAACAACAACAACAACAACAACAAACTTCATTCACACAACCCTTTAAAATACACCTTCCAAAAACACACCGAAAATTTTGTGAAAAAATCTTTCCTCCGTATAATCTTATATCAGATGAAAAATATTAATTTCTTTCAGAAACTGAAGATCACAATAGGTAGGGCATCTCTGAACAAAGTTTACATAGAGTCTGCTGTAAAGTGTTTATGTCTCACATCATGCAATTCCCAACATTTTGAATGAACATGTTTCACTGCAAATGGTACATAACATGGAATGCACCATGGAGCTTCTTCACCTTTTAAGAGATAAGAATGGGTGTAAAAGGAGAGGCCTGTGTGCAAACGGCCCAAGACTGTTTCTTCTGTACGGCCACATCGGGAACATGGTGAAAACCTTTTCAGGTTTAGACGGATTTACGATCCTCCCATTGGTTATCAAAGGGAGAGAGAGAGAGAGAGAGAGAGAGAGAGAGAGAGAGAGAGAGAGAGAGAGAGAGAGAGAGATGCCTTTGTAAATCGTTTCTTGCTTTGTGTTCAACATTGCTATATGCTACCGCCTACGAGGGCCAATGTTTTTTTCTTTCTTTTTTTTTTTTAACTGAACAACAATGGATATGTAAAAGCGGTACGCACGAGAGAGAGAGAGAGAGAGAGAGAGAGAGAGAGAGAGAGAGAGAGAGAGAGAGACAGACAGACAGACAGACGGACAGACAGACACAGAGACAGACAGGCAGGCAGGCAGAGAGACAGACAGACAGGCAGACTGACAGAGACAGACAGACGGGCAGACAGAAACTGACAGAGACTGACAGACAGAAAGACAGAGACAGACAGATAGACAGACAGACTAACAGTTAGACAGACAGAGAGGCAGGCAGACAAACAGACAGACAAACAGACAGAGGCAGAGTAATCGGTTCGTTGAACAGACCTTTACTGATCGTTTATTTGTCAATACAGGATTCCACCCATGTTAGTTTACACAGAAACATAAAGCCACTTACTGTTTTAGTTTGCTGGTTTGTTCGTTCATTCAAGAACGTTGCTGCCGTGGCGGTTTTTTTTTTTTTTTTTTTTTTTTTTTTTTTTTTTTTTTTTTTTAGATAATTGTAGACAATTTGAATGAAGAAAGTGTTGATGACTGCCTTCAACGATATACTTTCAAGTTAAATTTCTAACCACGTTCAGCATGATTAATAATGTGGCAATGTACATACCCGGTAAGAAACAAAACAAAACAAACAAACAAACAAATACCGTCCAGGCTGCCTTACATGCAAAGCGTATCAAAAATATTCCGTTCCAGTGTATGTGTATTTTACCGGTCGGAATAGCAGGCCGTGTGTAAATGCTCTTGAGCCCCTATTGACCTCAACGGAGCTTGGTGTGCAGGGGCCTTTAGCTCCACCGACTTTCTGAATCTCTGGCTCCACTGATAAGACACCCCCCCCCCCCCCCCCCACCCCCCCCACCTCCCCCTGCTCCTCCCCTTCACCCTCCTATAGCCTACCTCGCATCCCTTCCACGCGCGCGGCGTCTCCCTGCATTCTTGCTAAATTTGTCTAAGATGGAAAACATGGCGTCTTCAGAGTTAGACGTGATGGAGGTAAGTAGATCTATCTAAGTTTAGATCGTGAAGAATTAAAGAAAAAAAAAAAAGGCTTTTGCATTGTGGTGGAAGAAAAATCAAGAATCTGTGTAGCAGTGTGCTGTACTGGCTGCAGGAGATGTGGTTATGGCAGACTTGCTAAACTTTCTTGCATCAGTCTTCACGAGGCGGATAATTATTATTCAGCATCTTTCTTTCTCTCGGACGCAAGCTTTGGCTCGTGGCAGTTGATCAGTGCTACGCTTAGCGGCTAAAATGTATGCGCACGAGATGATGTCGACTTGTTACATCATTCAAGGTTTATCATGGGTCGTATTTTCTTTCTGTGAAATGATGCAACTCCCTGTTGGAGGGGTGGGGATGCGGGTGTGGGATGGTATCCTATCAAACGCTTCCTGTTCCCTCTCTTCCATCACCGCTCTCCCACCCCCACCATTTACTTTGGCCCTCCATCCCTTCACCCGGTCCACTGGTTTATAGATGTGTTACGCTAGGTCTGTCGAAGTATCACACAATCTCTCTCTCTCTCTCTCTTTTGTGACAATAATGCCCGCGCTCACTCAATCTCCACCAGACCAACTTTCCAGAGCGTAGGAGATCTGCTCAGTCTTGTCCATTATCATCTCTCCACCAATCCATTCTTCACAGTGAGAAATCATGCATTAAGCTTATCAAGGGGTAAACCGGGCTGTGGTCTCATGGCTCAGCAGTTGTGTGTGTGGACTAGTGCCATCAGAGTGATTCCACCATGATGAAACTGAAACTCTTACTCTGTGTGTGTGTGTGTGTGTGTGTGTGTGTCTCTGTCTGTTAGTGCATCTGTCTATCTGTCTGTCTCTCTGTCAATCTGTCTGCCTGTTACAGTGTTAGTATATCTGTCCATCTGTCTCTCTCTCTCTCTCCCTCTCTCTCTCTCTCTCTCTCCCCGTTCTATAAGTTCGGCTTATTCAGGCATTCATGTGTGTGTGTGTGAGTGTGTGTGTGTGTGTGTGTGTGTGTGTGTGTGTGTGTGTGTACTTCCTATACAAGCGAAAGTGTATGCATGCATGCATGTTGTGTGTGTGCGTGCATGCTTGCGCATGCGTGTATGTGTGTACGTGTGTGTGTGTGTGTGTGTTTGTGTGTGTGTGTGTGTATGTGTGTGTGTGTGTGCTTAGAGGGAAAGATGTAAACAAACCAGTTTGTGTTTGCTCATTTTCCCTCAAAAATGTTTCAGCTCTCTCTCTCTCTCTCTCTCTCTCTCTCTCTCTCTCTCTCTCTCTCTCTTCCTCTATGTTTTTGTCTGTCTTCTTCTCTCTTTCTGCCTGCCTGTTTGTCTGTCTCCCTCCCTCCCCTTCTCTCTCTATCTCTCTGAGTTCTTACTCCGTAATTTTATCCTCTCTCTGTCTCTGTCTGTCTGTCTCTGTGTGTGTGTGTCTCTCTCTCTCTCTCTCTCTGTCTGTTTTTTCTGTCTGTCTGTTTCTCGCTTTCTTTCTCTCTGTCTGTCTCTGCCTGTCAGTCTGCAAGGCTCAAAATACCCACCTATCTGATTTGTCCATGAACAGAATAATGATTATATCATGTATAGGAAATGTGCAGTGGAAGGAAAGAAGAGTGGGGAGTGGCAAGAAGGGCTGGTGGGTTCTGGTAGTGCAGTAATTGGGGGAGGAAGAGGGGGAGAACAGGGGGGATTGGGGGGGGGGGGGGAGGGTCTTCTTTACAAACTATCTAGTGTTTATAATTACTCTTACCAGCCACTGTGGCGAAGTGGAGGTCATGGGTTCAAATCCCATCAGAGTCATGTGGGTTTTTCTGCCCCGACCGGCTCCTACGCAGAGTTGAGTTTGCTGCAGACTCAGTTGGGAAGACTGGGACCACACAGTCGAGTTTCATCCACAAATGGATGCGTTTCTGAGAGTGTTGCTCAAATTTCCTGACCAACACTGCAGGTGCCTGTATCTCTCAGGCCTGGTTGACGCCAGGATGCATTATGAAAGGAAGCGTAGAGTACAGCCCTGTCATGTAGTCTCAGACCGAAATGGAAATTCGTAGCATCATTTTAATCATCCTCATAGAGTCATTCTCATCGATCAGCAAAAAAAAAAAAAAAAAATCTCAAATTCTGTGGCCCTTCATGCCCTGCTCTCATGGTGACCTCAATTTTGATGTCCTCTCCATGTCTGTGTGTGGCCTTGGTTTGGTTCCGTCAGGGTCACCGGTATCAGCGGGACATGGGGGCTGTTGTTGGACGGATGTGGTGGCGCCTTCCGGGGGGAGAGCTCACTCACGCTGGCTCCGCGACTAACCATTATTGTCGTCAGCAGGGGGCTTAGTAGGTGGTGTCCTGCGTATGTTAGATCAGAACAGGCGCCACTGAACACCACAAAGTGACTCGGCAGCAGTGCAGTGTCTCCTCCGGTGGGTTGCCCCTTGATGACTTGACATTGACTGCTCCCTGTGGATAGCTGGTGCCGGGGCTTCGGCAGGGCCAACCGGGCTGTGGCTGTGGACGGGGTGTCGGAATGAGCGGCGTGGGTGCACTGCCTCTGAGGTGGTGCAGAGGTTTGGGACAGCAAAAAAAAACACACACAAAAAAAAAAAGTTTATTACTCTCGCAGTAATAATTTGTGCTGTTTCTTCTGCCGAGCTCTAGTTTTGGCATTACCTGTGCAAGTTCAGTCAGATTCTGTGTGTGCCTGCAGACCAGCATGATGTCCCAGTCGTCCATGGTGTCGGCCACGGGCTCCATGTCTATGAGAGAGAAGTCGCAGCTGAAACGCCGCATCAACAAAGAGCACAACAGCAACTTCCGGGCCGGCTACGTTCCTGTCAATGAGACCTACCTGCACAAAGCGGGCATCCGGGGCAGAAAGCGATTCCTGCTGTACTCGTGTTTTGTGGTCCTGCTGGTCATAGTTGTGCTCAACACTGTGGTACAGTGATTTTGTCCAGTTCTCCTTTTCTCAACTGTTCTGTTTCTTATCATTCTTCAGCTGTGCTAAATCGCTGCATTCCTGCAGAAAAATAATAGAAATGGAGATGTTGTTTTCCAAATCAGTCTATTGAAAGCTCAAGTAGGTCTATACATAGGATTGTAATTGTTCTCGGTGTATGCCGTCTTTGTTTCTTTCTTTTTATGAGGGCAGGATGTTAAAAAAAAAAAAAAAAAAAAAAAAAAGCGTGTAAGTTTATTCTTCAACCCTCAGTAAAGATAATTTTCACTTGACTATGGACAGTCACTGTGGGTCATCATTTCCTGAGAGCTTCATCAAAGCAATCCTCCATGTCCATAGGATTCATCCTCTTTTTGATATTTTGGCTGTCTTAGTTGAATAAACTGTAAATTTACAGAATAAGATCATGGGCTTCAGCTGATCTGTAGATTATTACATGTGCATATGGAGATAGTGGAAGTGGGAATTCTGGTATTCGCTGGCATTAGTCTGTTAGAGGATGAAAAGTGTTTTGTGCAATGTGCCATGGTCAAGCTTTGAGAGGTCTGCAAATTGCAATCTTCAAATTCCATGATTGTGTCGGAAGTTTCAAGGTCTCCCAATGTTACATCAATTGTTAAGCTTTTTACACTCAACTATGCATTCGGCATTGCAATTTGTTGGCTTTCCAGACTTGAGTAAAGCAGAATTCTTTTTTTTTAAAACAGCAGTACTCAGACTGTTGGATGAAAAGCTGCTATATGAAATGTGCAAAATAAACAGCTGTGGGATTGATGAGAAACAAAGAGTGTAATTAAGAACTTTTTAAACTGAAAAGGCTATGAACCTTGTGGCTGAAGAATTAAAAGGAAAGAAAATACTTACACAATTAGAATATTTGCAGCTTGTCATTTACACACACACACACACACACACACACACACACACACACACACATACACACACACACACACACACACACACACACACACACACACACACACACACACACACACACACCTGGGACATATTGGACTACAACCAGTCAAATGCAGTCAATCATCTACAGTTGAAGATTTGTAAACTGTAAGCAAGTTACATCAATAGTGCCTCAGACTGGTATTTGAGTGTGAGAAAAAGACAGACATATAACTGCATTTGTCTTGAAGAGTTGAAAGAGTTGTTGTATACTGTGTACTTGTTTGTCATGGAGCATGGAAAGAGTTGTTGTAAACTGTGTACTTGTTTGTCATGGAGCATGGAAAGAGTTGTTGTAAACTGTGTGCTTGTTTGTCATGGAGAGTCCAAAGAGTTGGTACAAACTGTGTACTTGTTTGTCATGGAGAGTCCAACGAGTTGGTACAAACTGTGTGCTTGTTTGTCATGGAGAGTCCAAAGAGTTGGTACAAACTGTGTACTTGTTTGTCATGGAGAGTCCAACGAGTTGGTACAAACTGTGTACTTGTTTGTCATGGAGAGTCCAAAGAGTTGGTACAAACTGTGTACTTGTTTGTCATGGAGAGTCCAAAGAGTTGGTATAAACTGTGTACTTGTTTGTCATGGAGCGTGAAAAGAGTTGTTATAAACTACACACTTGTTTGTCATGGAGCGTGAAAAGAGTTGTTATAAACTACTTACTGTTTTTGTCATGGAGAGTCAGAAGAGTTGGTATAAGCTGTGTGTGTAGATTTTGGTTTCTGATCTGTGGTTTGTTTCATTTACAGTTAACAGCGTGGCTCATGTAGATTTACCATATCACATTCTGATCTGTGGTTTATTTAACTGACAGTTAACAGCGTGGCTCATGTGGATTTACCACATCACTCACACGGGCATGGAGCCAATGGAGTTCACTCACAGCTCTGCCGGCTATCTGCTTCGTTTCCTGGACCGTGCCAAGTTTGACTCTCTTCTGCTGAATGGCGTTTACCTGGGAAGTCGCTACAACAGCAGCCTGACCTTCTCTGGAAGCAATGCCAAGGTATGTTCAGACCTGTTTAGCCATATGATTTCATTGTATTTTGTACTCGTATCTGGCAGAGATACAGTACGGCGGCGAAAAAAAAGTCTTGACTATCATTTTCGAACACTGCATATTTCAAGGAACAGTGTATTGGCATAGCTGCTGTGTGTATGCTATCCTCACGACTTTTCATGTCAATGTTTTTGATCGGCTAAGAGTGCCTGTTCCTAGTTCTCAGCTCCAAGATTTCATGTGTTCAGTGAAGCCATGTTGTATTCTTAGCTTTGGCGCTCATTTAAACGTACAAGTTCCATGTCTATGAAAATGTCTAAATGTTAGCCACAATGTGATTTAAACTTTCTCGTTGGAGTACTCCTATCTTGTAGAAAATACTCTTGTTTTGGATATGGAATAATACTCTTAAGTCAAATTTCGGGCAAACAGGTCTGTGTGTTTGCTGGATTGTGGAGCTGTTGGTCCGTTCAGATTTTAGGGGGTCAGGGGTGCATATGGGCTTTCAGTAAAGCTCTGGATTTTTTTTTTCTTTTTTTAAATGTAAGAAAAAAGAAAAAAAAGTAAAATGAAAGAAAGAACGACATCTTGTTTTGGGGAACACTAGTAACAGGCTGGGTAGATTGTAAGACATCTGCCGTTCAATGCTGGTGGTGCTCTTGATTTGTGTGTATTTGTGTGTGTATATGTGTGTGTGTGTGTGTATGTGTGTGTGTGTGTGTGTGTGTGTGTGTGCGCTGTGTGTGTTCGTAGCGTAAAGTGTGTGTGCACGCAAAGTTGCTGTATGAATGCGTAGCGAGTGTTACTAAACAAAGTTGTTGTATCTATTCTGATGAGTTATAGATTTTTAGAGTCCTTCAGTATGCAGACTTTAAGAGCCTTCTTGCCTTTTGGTCACTGTCTGGTATGACGATAAGTATGGCATGGTTTATTGACTGATGCTGGTGGAAAATATGAGAGCAGTCATCTAGCATGGTTTTTGTTCTCTTTTTTTTTTCTTTTTCAGTTAGTGATGTCAGCATCAGAAATGAAGAATGAATCTATGGGTAAGTTTTACGTGTAACTTTTCTAACTGAATGTATAGATATTTACTTCAATCTGTTGTCCACCCCTGAGATGGGGAGCTGATTATTCCCCCTGATGTGAATGGGGAAGGAGAAAAGAGGCTTATGATTATAATGGTATTACATGGTGTATATGCCTTGTGCACATTTCCAGTGACTGCAATCAACACAGCCCACTAAGCCCCCAATGTGCACTGAAAACACTGCAGTCACAGTACAGATGGTACCTTTGGACATCTTGTTTTGGCCTTTAACAACAGTTCTTTTAAAGACAGCTACCTAAAGTCTGTTTATACTAGAGCAGTGATCGTTCTCTCTGTCTGTTCGTTTGACACCAGGACTGACATAAGTCGTCTTCTTCTTCTTCTTAGACGCACGCAGGCTGGTACTCCTGCGGACACCCCATGTATAGAAAAGCAAGTATTAATCCTATCTACCGGACAAAGGGAGTGGAGTTTTGTGTGTATGACCGTTTTTATCCCGCCATTAAGGCAGCCATACTCCAACTTTGGGGAAGGTGCATGCTATATGGAACGTGTCATCCATAACACGGCCAAACTGGCCTTCTCTTCCGGAAGTTGGTGATGGGATTTTACGTGTGTGCAAGATGTTATGTGTGTGTTCACACATGGAACCTCAGTTTATAGTCTCAATCGAAAGACTGTATGGGAAATGGAGTCAGAACCAATGTTAACTCCGAGGGAAAAATCCGCCTGTACTGAAACGACCCGGCGGAGATTTCAAACCCACAACCCCAAGATTATGAGTCCGGCGCTCTGCCACTGAGAGCTATTCCAGCCCGCATGATATAAGTTATATAACACTACAGCATGGATAAATTGTCTTGTCACCATTTTCGCATTTGAATTCCTGAGCTCAAAGCTATCCATCAGTTTAGTTTGTCTGCCTTCAGTTTATTCCAATGAAAGGTTCACTCTTTCAGTCCTCTCTTTATCGCATATGACCTCAAAGGAATGGAATGTGGCCATGGGACCTTTAGCGTGTACATTTCCTGCTGTTATTGAAAAGAAAAGAAAAAAAAAAAAAGTCTGTCACAACTTTCTTCTTGATGTGTCCTGCCATCTTGTGGTCTGCTGCCATAATGCTCACAGCGTGTGGCAGAGCAGTCAGGGGAGGGTTGGGAGCATAACCACTGTGTGTGTTGACAAAGTGAAACACACTCACACAACAGACACAGGGAGAGAGACACTCATTCACACTAACTCGGATACGCTCAGGTTTTGTTTCTGTACCCATGGTCCTAAAGTTGTCACTTTTACAGACGCTTATACATACACATACAAAGGTTTCACTCGTATACACACACACACTCACACGTTTTCACACACACTCAAACACACACACACACACACACACACACACACACACACACACACACACACACACACACACACACACACACACGTGTATTATGAGGGCCAGGAAATAAACCAGCTTCTGTCAAGCAAGGCTGCTGCTTTCTGGTGACGCACAAAGCACCATCCTATCTTTTAATAAATGGTTGATGTGCAAATCAGCAAAACACACATCTGTTACCGTTTTCTCTTTCTTCAGTGCATTCATTCACCGTTGCTTATGAATTTCTCGTTGCTGTACATTCTGCCCGGGCTATTGGACACACTGGATGGTATCTGTTCCCTCATTATAGCTGTAGTATCATCCAACTCTGATTATTGCATACGTACCTTATCACATCAGTTTCACAGGGGAACAAATGTAGCCACAAGTGCAAAGAACTCAGAATAGTGCAATAAACCCTTTTTTTAGGCCTCCGTCAGTCATAGCTGACCATGGATAGAGTATATCTGACCTACGATTAGCTATCTGTCTGGGCTGTCTGCTCAACCTGAACAGCGTCGCCTGTGGCTGTAGAGACCGATACGAGAGTGGTAGGCTCGGTCACAGCAATCACATCTCTATATATTGACCCTGGTTTGTTGGCTGTCATCCCCTTTCTGCAGGCTCGCTTTTCTGCTGCAGCAGCTGTCAGTTTGTCTTTGCCAATCTGCAGCTGTTTCTCGCGAGTGCTTCTCCAGCTGTTGCGGTCTGCTGCGAGGTCCTCCCAGGACTCGGCATTGATCTCAAGCACCTTCATGTCTCTTTTTGCAAACATCTTTTGTTGTATCTCAGCTGTGGGCGGCCAGTGCTTCTCTGCCCTGCAACAGTAAACCCTTATTGATCGAGAAAAAAAGACAAGAAAGAATGCATCATGCTGCTGTTACAGTAAGTTCTCTGGCTCCCTGTGGACGCTGTATTTGTCTACCTTATTCAGCAGCAGGAGGAAGTTCTAGGGAGAGCTTGACAGCAGAAGGTCTTCAGAGAAGAAACTCCCCTCAGACAAGTGTTTAGGCCCTGAACTCCTTACGCTCTGAAGGGGTCGGGCCGCATCCAGGGTCATGACTCCCAGATGCTCTTGTACTGCCAGGTGCCTTGTTCAGCACAGATCACTCTTTCCAGACACTCTGCTTTTCCAGCCATAAAGCTCTCGAGGCATCCACATTGCAAAATGACGACTGTGCGAGAACACAGCACCGGAAGTCTGGAATTTGCTGTCATCAAGACTGTGCCACATCGTTACGTCTGTTAGAATTGAAAAAAATACATCCATGAGGGTGCCTACGAAGGTGGAGGGAGTGAGAGGTGGGGTGGGGTGGGATGGGAGTGGGAGTGCCAGTGCTTTGTTGCGTGGCCCATGGTGAGGGATGGGGGGGAAGAAGGGGTCTGGATGCGTGCTGTAAGTCTATGAGTGGTGAGCGAACTATGTGTTGATAATGCTAGAGAGTGTGCTGTATAGAACTATTAATTACCGGTAATGATCTTATTGTTTCCTATGAAAACCCTCATGAAACAAAAAAATCCTTCCCGACTTTCAGGTCTGCACTTAAAAAAAAACTTATATGTTTAAACGCCAGTTGCAGAATACCACCTGAAATATTACTGAATTGTTACATGTCATTGGCACACACTTTGCTCATGTACGAATGAGCTGTTCATCTTGTTACTCAGTGTAAGTGTTTTATGTATGCGACATTGTGTCCGAGTGAGAGAGAGAGAGAGAGAGAGAGTGTGTGTGTGTGTGTGTGTGTGTGTGTGTGAGTGAATGCATGCATGCATATGTTGTTGACTCATGAACGCAGAATGTGTGTGTGTGTGTGTGGGGGGGGGGGGGGGGGGGGGGTGCACGCTGGCATGTGGCCTGTGTGTCAGTGAGTGCATGCATATGTTTTCGACTTGTGAACCCAGATGGACACAGTTTGCCCTGATGTCCTGGTAACATAGTGAGCATTATACATGCTTCAGTGCACATACAGTCAGTCACAGGATCTGGCGTTCAGAGTAGACCACCAGACTGCTTGTAAAATGTACACAAAATATCAAGAGCATGCTGGCAGTATTACACACAGCTGTTCTCTCTTCAGTTTTTAGCTTTCTTTGTTTTCATGCTCATTGCTCATTGCTGCATTGAGCATTGCTCACTTCAGAACTCTTGGTGAGCATGTTGTACAAGCTGGTCATAGTCTGTAACATTCCGGTTTGAACACTGTCTGTGAGTGAAAGGACTGACAAGAGAGATCACCACCCTTGGGGGGAGGGGAAGGGGCGGGGGTGGGGTTGGGGGGGAACATGCCTTAGGTCTACCCACCGGTAGGGCAACATGTTAGGATGGATAGGGAAATGTCAGTTTTGATTCAGCTCTATTGATGCATTAAGTGACCTCTGATGTAAAAACCAAGAAACATGATTTGATTATCTCCCCCCCCCCCAACACACACACACACACACACACACACCTGCACCTTCTGGATTTTTTTTTGTAACACTACCACAAAGATGACAAGAGGATGAGACGTATCCACACATAATATTTCTGGCACCTGTATCATGTATTGCACTGTCACTGTCACGGCTTGGTAGCTGACCAGGTTTCCAGATGGGTAAAGAAACACATCCCGATTCTGCGGGATTATGTCCTCAGGTCTGAGCAGCCATCTGAAAAGGAGACAGAAGGTCGGTTCACATGCACAGCATGAAGATGTCCAGTTAGTTTCCCCTTTTTGAACTGTTTACTGTGTTTTATGAATTATTGTTTGGAATTCCTGAAAATCAGAACTGGTCCTCGACTTTTTTTCTCAGTAGTATAGAAGGTAGAAAGCATTCAAGCCATTCAGGGGAAAAAGAAAGACTTTTTCTCATTGGTATAGCAGACAGAAAGCACTCAACCCATTTGGGGAAAAACAAAAAAAAAAGACACAGAAAAAAAAAACACTTGTGTGTCTGTTCTGTATGAAACAGTGGAAGTGGACCAGGGCTGGTGTCCGGTTCTATGTGGACGACCTGAGGCTGAGGAGGTGGGGGAGAAAGGAGTTCTTCTCTCTGGACCACATGAAGGTGCCCCAGCTGAGGAACCTGAAGAACCTGCATGCTGAGGTTGTGGAAACCACACAGGTAAGTTCTCTTCTCAGCACACTGAGGAAGGAACCCAGGTGGGGAACTTGAAGAACCTGCATGCTGAGGTGGTGGAAACCACACAGGTAAGTTCTCTTCTCAGCACACAGAGGAAGGAACCCAGGTGGGGAACCTGAAGAACCTGCATGCTGAGGTGGTGGAAACCACACAGGTAAGTTCTTCTCTCTGCAAAAAAAAAATGCAGGTGCCCACAGCGGAAGAACCTGACAAACCTGCAGGGTGATGAGGTGGAAACCCACACAGACCAGCAGTTCTCCACATTGGAATTTGTTGCCTCAAGACAGGCTCAGACTATCGGTGTTGTCTCAAGGCAGAGCTAATCATGTCAATGGAAGATTATAGTTCAGTGAAGTGCCTGACTGAAGGATCCAGGTACAGCTAGTGGTACACACCACTAGTGTTGTTTTTTTCCCTGCGTACGCAGGCTGTTACTCCTGCGGACACTCCCTGTATAGACGGGCAAGGATTAATCCCATCTACCCAACAAAGGGAGTGGAGTTTTGTGCATATGACCGTTTTTTTTTATCCTGCCATTAAGGCAGCCATACTCCAACTTCAGGGGAAGGTGCATGCTATGTGTAATGTGTCATCCATACCAGCGGCCAAACTGGCCTTCTCTTCCAAAAGTTGGTGATGGAGTCTTATGTGTGTGTAAAATGTTATGTGTGCATTCGCACATGGAGCCTCGGTGTATAGTCTCATTCGGAGGACTGTAAGGGAAATGGGAGTCGGAACCAGTGTTAACTGTAAGGAAAAATCCCCCATACCGAAACAGCCTGGTGGAGATTCGAACCTGCAGCAACAGGATTACCAAGACTACGAGTCCGGCGCCCTACCTGTTCTGGCGCCCCAGTAGTGTTGTAATAACTGATACTAGTACAAAATGTACAGTGTACTGGAACATGTCAGACTGTGAAGGTGTCGGGGACTGAGCTGTTGAAGAACGTGTCAGCAATAGAAGAGAGACAGAGGGTGATGTAGTGTTTCATTACAGAGGGTGATGTAGTGTTTCATTACAGAGGGTGATGTAGTGTTTCATGACAGAGGGTGATGTAGTGTTTCATTACAGAGGGTGATGTAGTGTTTCATGACAGAGGGTGATGTAGTGTTTCATGACAGAGGGTGATGTAGTGTTTCATTACAGAGGGTGATGTAGTGTTTCATGACAGAGGGTGATGTAGTGTTTCATGACAGAGGGTGATGTAGTGTTTCATGACAGAGGGTGATGTAGTGTTTCAAGATAGAGGGTGATGTAGTGTTTGAAGACAGAGAGTGATGAAGCGTTTCAAGACAGAGGGTGATGAAGTGTTTCAAGACAGAGGGTGATGTAGTGTTTGAAGACAGAGGATGATGTAGTGTTTGAAGACAGAGGGTGATGTAGTGTTTGAAGACAGAGGGTGATGTAGTGTTTGAAGACAGAGGGTGATGTAATGTTTGAAGACAGAGGGTGATGTAGTGTTTGAAGACAGAGGGTGATGTAGTGTTTCAAGACAGGGTGAGCGGACCAGTCAGGGAATAGTCAGAGGTCATTGAGAGAATGAAGTGGCTGTTTTCTTGCAGACAGTTGCGTAGGTGACACTGTCCATCCCCGATTTGAATTTATTTTTGTAAGATTATCAAAAAGACCAGGAATTTCCTTTCTGATGATCTGTTAATGCTGTGTTCTCAATGAAGAAGAACTTAGAGGGTCCCTCTCTGCTGCTGTGAATTTAAAAGATGACGTTTATATTAGGCAATAAATGCAGTTGTTAATTCCTTTTTTTTTGTTATTTCCAGAAATTCTTTTGCTTTCTGAATGCTGTTTTTCTCAAGAATACTCTTCTACCAAAATAGTGCCAAGAAGTAGTTCAGTTGGTAGAGTGCCTGACTCGTAATCTTGATGATCTGGGGTTGCAAGTTCAAATCTCCACTGGGCAGTTTCGAAACACTGAGATTTCTCCCACAGAGCTAGCTTTGGTTCTGACTCCATTTCCTAAATAGTCCTTCAAATAAGACCATAAACTGCACATGTAACATCTTGCACACACGTAAAATCCCATCACCAACTTTCGGAAGAGAAGGCCAGTTTGGCCATTGGTATGGATGACTTGTTACACATAGCATGCACCTTGCATGAGAAACTGACAGAATGAAAGAAGTGAGGAAAATGAGTGAACGATATTGACTGGATGACACATGAAGTGACTGAATGTAGTGCCTGCAGGCAGCTCTTCAGTTGGCGCCACTTAGGTAGGCAGCCTGTTGTGTACACAAGAGTGTGGATTGTCAGCGTCTGGAACCTTTGGCAAGGAGTTTTTTTATAAGTACTATGTTGTTATGATTATCAGATCGATTCATCAATTCCTTAGTGTTGAAAAAAAGAAGCATGCAGGTGTGGGGACATAGGGCGCTACTTGTGTCCGTCAACAGCGGACACAATGAATCATCCAGTAGAAACTGCTGAAATAGTGTGTGTCAGGCTGATCGGCAGTTACCAGAGGATGCAGATTTCTTCGCTGGGCATCAACACAGGCGTCGTCATGTTTTTCCTCACACCTGCTTGCCTGTGTAAGGTGTGTAGGTAGACTGACCATGGACCAAGACTGTGCAGCATGACTGGTAAACTAGCAACAGAGAGAAAAACTGGTTTGGTGATAAAATATTGGTAAAAAAAAAAAAAAAAAGAATAGTGGTACAAATTCCTGTTCTGATAACCACCTCTAGAATTTTGACAGAAGTGATTACGCTGGGTATTGTTTCAAGGCACAAGCAAAGGTACCTGATGAACTGAAGGTTATGTACAGTGACATGTCCATGGAGGGAGCAGAGACAAAAGACAGATCCACTGGATGTTGTGTCAAGGTATGGTCAGACTTACGTGACAAACTGAAGGATGTGTTCAATGACATTCTCATGAAAGGAACTGACACAAGAGAGGAACAACTGGTGATGTCTCAATGTACCCAAGTGCCCCAAGAAACCAAGGGATGTAATCAGTGGCGTACACAGGAGATCAGCATTTTCTCAATGAAGGTGTAGCCCACTGTAGCCAAGAAACTGGAAAATGTTTTCAGTGAATGTACAGTAGAGGTTGGGACATAAGGCAGAGACACCAGACTCAAGGTAGATGTAACAATAGCTCATGACTGATGGGTATGACCAGGGATGGGTCTTCCATGGGAGCCCAGTGCGTCAGTATTTAGGGATGAAGGAAGCTGATTGACAACTTTCATTTCATCTCCAGCAGTACCACTAAAAAATCACAGACTCTTGTCGCAGCAGCAGAGATTAATTAGCAGAATTATTTCTGATCCTCTTGGGAATTACTGTATACTGATGTGCTCGAAATTGATGATGATGATATGTGTGTGTGTGTGTGTGTGTGTGTGGGTGTGTGTGTGTGTGTGTGTGTGTGTGTGTGTGTGTGTGTGTGTGTGTGTGTGTGTGTGCAAACATGTGTGTATGTGTATGTGTGTGTGCATGTGTGTGTGTGTGTGTGTGTGTGTGTGCCAGGTAAAGAATGCACCTGATTATGAGAACCTGAACATCGAATCCTGGTACCAGATACAGGTCAACGGAACAGCTGGCGTCAAATCCACCAGCAAAAAGGAACGGAGATTCAGGCCAATAATCTTCACCTGATCTCTACGGTCGGTATAAGAAAGAACATGCATCGATTACATCTTTAATCTGTCGTGTATACCAACATTTAGACATGTTACATATGTAGTATGCATATGTACAAACATGTTTGCGTGCCTGTACTTACATATGCAAGAACATGCAAACCTAGAGTTACAGGCACAGGGTAGAAGACATCATGCTGGTGTATTCAGTATATTGCGGTGATGTATTGATGTCGATTATTAATGTTGTTCAAAGTATATCTGTCTCTCTGATGTGTTTGTGATCACTGTGAACACCACAAATGATGGCCTGGGATGCCGGCAGGGATCTCCTCAATTCTCTGTCCTCTCCTCAGTCCTGAGCAACATTGCAGAGGTGATGTAACCAGTCAGTTCTTTGTGTTGTCCATCTGCCTTTGGGGCACACACCCCTCTCTGTGTCCTGTAGAATGGTTATGGATGTGGGAGTCAGGTCCTAGTGTCTGTATTGAGCCAGCTGTCAGCATCTGTGGTCTTCAGGGAGAGCTGGTTACACTGTCATGAAAATGCTGTGTGCCTGTGTTGCTTTGTTCCAACAATACATATTTTTGTCATCTCCAACGAAATGGCACCTGAAACTCATCAGCCACTATGGCAGTCTGAGTATCCAGGATTTGCCATTATGAGATCATTGTGTCACAAAAGAACTGTCCATTATCCTGGCTGTGTCAGGTTGAGGTTTGCTGTCACATGATTGTGTGACATGTTAATCTTAAAAGGTGTGTAAGCCTGAACCATCATGAGATTACTAAGTCAGTTGTATCTCTCATGTTCAGGAGCTGTCAAATCTTTCTGTGAATCAATAGCTGAAAAAGAGCTCAGGATGACTGTCTGCTCCAGCTTGTTACACATCTGTTGTAGGAGGTACAAGTTTGTATCGCCAGGATTTAAGGTCCTAGTAGTCAATTAATGGGATAACTTGAGATAGTGTATTATTTTCATTACCAAACAAAAGAAGATCTGGAAGAAGCACACACACACACACACACACACACACACACACACACACACACACACACACACACACACACACACACACTATACACTTGCAGTTTCTCTCTCTCTATCTTCCCTCACATTCACACATATGCGCGCACACACACACACACACACACACACACACACACACACACACACACACACACACACACACACACACACACACACACACACACACACACACACACACACACACACACACACACACACAAACACACACACACACACAACATCGCCACCACCACCACCACTACCAACAAAAACTTGTGCTTTTCAGATCAGGAAAAAAATATCAATCCATCTTTCAGAAAACTGGTGTTGCTATCTGTTTCAGTTCTCTGTAGTTGAAAAAAAAGTTTTCTTATGATACTTTTTGCCACTCATGGCTCAAAACAGACCAGCACATTTTATGTAGGCCATGAGTTTGTTTTTAGTCGTGTGGAAGCATGAAGACTCATGAGAGTTGCTTGATCGGGTAAATGAAGTCAGGTATGTTTTATTTCTTTTGGAAATGGCAATCTTTTTTTTTTAACGTAGGAAATATACCAGGAGATTTTAAATCCAGGTTAGGAGAAAAGTCAAATGTTTGTCAGCAAAATTCTGTGGCCCTTCATGCCCCTGTTGTCATGGTAATCACGATTCCTATTGCTTCATGTCTGTGCCCACAGTGAGTTTGTGTCGAAATTTGTCGGTATCAGCAAGTTCATGGTGATTAACGCTAGATGGACATGACCACGCCCTCAAAAGGGGAATATTCCTTCACACAAGGGGGGGGACATTCAGTTACACTGAGGGGGGGGGGATATTCCTTCATACTGGGGGCAAGAGGGGGTGGGGGGAAGACGGTCCTTCACACTGGCTCTGTGACAAAGCAATTATTCTTGTCAGAAAGGGGCTGAGCAGGTGGTGCTCTGAATGTTTTGGGGCAGAACAAGCACATCCCATCACCACTAAAATGAAAAGCATGGATGAAACCACACATCCGGAAATGCCAGAAATCGGAATTTGAAATCGCTGTTTGCCTGGAGAGTCTGAAATCAGGAAATGTTTGGGTCGATTTTTTTTTTCCCTGAAGGTTTTGGTAAAACTGCGTCCTGATTATCTGTCCTATCCAGGTTTTTCTTTTTCAAACAGATTGTTTTCTCTTCCTCATTTTGATGAGAGCTTGTGCAAATGCTGCTTTGGCCAAGTCATGATACCGTTTGTTGAAGCTAACGAAGATATGTCTACG
>JADBJO010000404.1:585000-587500 GCA_016801955.1 Conus betulinus
CAGAGAAATCAGAGTTTGCGTTTAGCGGCAAGGACAGGTGTTCCATGGGTTCAGACGACAACGTACAAAAATACAGGCCTCTGATACTGTGCATCATTTGATTTTTGTTTCACCAGATGTTGCTATGGGTAGAGAAGTGGACCATTGCGTTTGTAGCAGATGATTTTGACCGATTGTTATGACCAGGCTATGGGTTTGGTTTGATCCATTTGTTAAGTTTGCCCCAATGGTTTGAAAAAAGATCAGTCACATGATCAGTATTTAAGCTTTTTCTGAAGGGTGAGGGGAGCTCCTGTAGGGACCTGGGGGACGTTTCAGTGCAGACAGTTACCTCCCTCTTCTGGAAATTCTGTGCTGATAACTTCCCCTTGTCTGTAACTCTTCATTTTTCTTTTTCATTGTTTTTTCTTTTTTTTGTTGTTAGTTTTTTGTCTGTCATTATCTGTTTTTCTGCGTTTGTTGACTATTCTCTTTGGGGAGGGGGTTGTTGTTTTTTTTATTGTGAAACTTTTAGTTGTTTTTTTTGTTTTTTTTTAACTTGATCAACATGTCAGCTTTTTTTGTTTTTGTTTTTTGTGATCTGCTGACTAGGTAGGGTGAAGTGTAAACCCTATCCAGGGTGTACACTTAGTGCTCACTCTGCCGTGTCTGTGTGCATGTGTGGCTGCTTTCTTCTGGTGTTCACATGTTTTCCTACACATCCAAACCTGAAAGAGTTTTTACCACATTCTGGAGGTGGCCGTAAAGAAGAAACAGTCTTGTACCGTTTGCACACAGGCCACTCCTTTTACATCCATTCTTATCTTTTAAAAAGTGAAGAAGCTCCATGGTGCATTCCATGTCATGCACCACTCACACTGAAACATGTTCTTTTAGAGTGTTGGGACTTGCATGATGTGAGACATAAGCATTTTACAGCAGACTCTATGAAAACCTTGTTCAGTGATGTCTCCACCCGATGTGATCTTTAAATTTCTAAGAGAGATTAACATTTTTCATCTGATCTAAGATTTCACTGAAGAAAGATTGTTTAACAAAAATTCTGGTGTGTTTTCAGGTGTATTTTAAAGGGTTGTGTGAATTAGGGTTTCCTTTTTTTTTTTCTTTTTTTTTTGTAAATGACTTGTGAGTTGACTTCAAGACAGTGACAGCCCTAATATGGCCCTTTGTGGTCGACTGGGTCATAAGCAACATTACCTTACCTATCTTTTTTATGACTTTGTGTTGATCTGGAAGTGAGAAATCAATAGGAATGCTGGACACTCTCAGCGCAGCCTAGTATCGTATACAATAAGATGTCTGTACTGCAGCTGCCATGTCATTCATTGACATTTGAGACTTTTTTTTTTTTTTTTTTTTTTTTTTTTTTTTTTTTTTTAATGCTGATCAATGAGAATGAGGATGATTATGATGATGCTACGGATTTCCATTTCGGTCTGAGACTACATGACAGGGCTGTACTCTACGCTTCCTTTCATAATATCCCGGCGTCAACCAGGCCCGAGAGATACAGACACCTGCAGTGTTAGTCAGGAAATTTGAGCAACACTCTCAGAAACGCATCCATTAAGTGGATGAAACTCGACTGTGTGGTCCCAGTCTTCCCAACTGAGTCCGCAGCAAACTCAACTCTGGGTAGGAGCCGGTCGGGGCAGAAAAACCCACTTGACTTCTGATGGGATTCGAACCCACGACCTCCCAGCCGGGAGTCCGCGACGCTAACCACTTCGCCACAGCGGCTGGTCCTGATGCAGAAACTAGTGCAATACACTATTTTTTCTGTTTTGATGATATTGGTGATGACATATTGTTCATTTTGTTGGATGTTTGTTTGTTTGTATCGATGCCCCTTCCCCCCCCCCCCCCCCCCCCTCCCTTCTCTTATTGATTTCTGTGTGCAGTACACCCCTATAACCCCCACACTTTACTCGCAACCTCCCCCTCCTCCTACCCCTTCAAACTTCCACTTCCTTTCTCACATATATTCTCACCTGAAATCTGCTCCATCTCCAGTCCTTCCCCTCCCTCCCCCCCCCCCCCCCCCCCCCCCCCCCCCCCCCCCTTCCCTCCTTCTGTGGGTCCTGATTGAAAAATTGACCCAGACCCAGCTATGCCTTTCTCCCCCCTTCTCCTTCCCCCCCCCCCCCCCCCCCCCCCCCCACACACACACACACACACACACACACCTCTCTGTTGTCCGGCTCTCCTACCTCCATGTCCTCTTCCACCACCACCACCACCACCACCCCTTGAGTGCCTTCATATTGTTATTACCAAGAGTTTATGCATCAGGATATAAAGGAATGTTGCTGTTTGCACAGTGGTTTGTTTTCATGTGAATACAGTTTGTACATACTTTATACATGTGGTGGTTTGTGAGGGTGCAAGTATCTGTGTATGTGAATGTATGCATGGTGTGTTTGATTATCTGTGTGTGTGTGTGTGTGTGTGTGTGTGTGTGTGTGTGTGTGTGTGTGTGTGTGTGTGTGTGATTATCTGT
>JADBJO010000404.1:595000-600000 GCA_016801955.1 Conus betulinus
AGAAACCAGGACGACGTATCCGCTCCACCAGAGACAACAGTACGTACTTGTCACAAAACCCAGTGGAGAACTACATACGAAATAATGATAGGTGCTACTGCGTTCCTGAAACACACTGATCAGTGCCGAAACTCATACTTCCCAAAGACAATAACTGACTGGAACCACCTCGACGATAACATCGTACACCAAAAGTCAGTTGACAGCTTCAAGTCGGCTCTGGCAAAAGCCATAAGCCGATAATACAATCAACGCTGCGCACCCCCCAGCGTCGCGCCTATGCCAGTAAATGGATGTTAGCGATGTACCGATCCAGATCCAGATCCAGATCCCTCTGAAGGCAGATCTACATGTATCGCCTGCTCCTAGGCCTTTTGTCTGCTGGATCGGACTCATCAGGGAGACAAGTTGTTTTGTGCGAACTTATAGGCTGTTTGTGCTACGTTGGTCGTTATTCAAAGTGGACGAGTCTGCAAATTAATTTTTCAATGAAACAGAATGTATGAAGTCTACTCATGTAAGTCAAAGCTTCTCACAAACAAAACAACAAGGGAAATAATAGCAAGGGGATGCCTGAAGAAAAAAACAAACATCGAAATTCAGAGTAATTCCCCTTGTCGAACAATATGGCGACGTGATAATTATGACAACAAGTTCGGTTGAGCTTGCACGGCGTTCATGTTTCTGTGATACAGCTTAACACAGCAGATACTGGTTGTACATCTGAATGCTGTGCGATATCCTCGAACAATGTCAGCTTTAAGGAATCGATCCTATTCGTAAGTCTTGTTGCACAGTTGGATTTAATGTGCAGAGAGAATGATTTTCAATTTCAGATGCCGCCTCGTCGCCAGATTGCCAGCGAGGATAGATCGAACAGCTGCCAGTGTTGAAGAAGCAGAATTGCGTCAATTCGAGACAAGTGGGGACCGCTGCTGCTATATATCGCGACTGTGCACATTGTTGTATTGTTGCATCTTTCTGCTTTCAAAGATTTTGTTAAGGAACCCGCCGAGTTCCTAAAAAGTGAGAGTTTCAGTTTCTTTCATCAAGGTGTCAGTGCGTTCGAACTAGTCCATGTACGCAACACCGTAACTGCTGAGCCATGAGCCTACAGTGTGCAGGGTGTACAGCTATGGCAAAATAAATCAATGAATTAAGGGATTTGACAAATGCGTCACTTGTACAAGATTTAACAGATAATCTGAGATATCCGACGTTGCATTAGCCGAACTAGCTGGTCCAGTCAGTTTAGCTAAAATTGACAGCGCCACTACTGTGTGCATGTGTGTGTGTGTGTGTGTGTGTGTGTGTGTGTGTGTGTGTGTGTGCGCGTGCATGCATGCGCTGCATTGTGCATAAAGGTAAGTGCATGTGTGTGTGTGTGTGTGTGTGTGTGTGTGTGTGTGTGTGTGTGTACATCGTCATGTATGCATTTTTGTGTCTGCAGTGTATGTGTATGTGTGCAGTGAGTGTTTGTATGTGTGTGTGTGATCTATGCACCTGTATTTGCATGCATGCTTCTGCCATATGCATGTGTGTGTGTGTGTGTGTGTGTGTGTGTGTGTGTGTGTGTGTATATGCCTATGACATGTGGGCATGGAATCAGATGTGTTCATACTTATGCATGATGCATATGCTTATTTGTGTGTGGGATGATTGTTCAGAGGATAGCTGAAATAGATATTGATTACCATGTTTGTAATAATCATGATAATAAGTGAATGTGAATTAAAGTATTATTTTATGTAAATCGAAAATTGTTATACAAAGAAATTTAAAAAAAGGAAATGTAAACACACACACACACACACACACACACACACACACACACACACACACACACACACATCACTTGGCCAATCAGTGCACAAACAGATCACTCTCTCTCTTCTCCCCACAACAACTCACCAAGCAGCACACACCACCATCGCACTCACTTTCACACATGTTCCCATGTTTATCACCACCACTCTTAAAAAAAAAAAAAAAGAAAATAAATGCATGCCTATGGATTTTGTACAGCTTTAATCCCTTCCAACTCCCAAACACCAGCCTGCATGCAGTCGTCAAAAGCTCATACTTGGCAAGCTGTGTCTAGCATTATGGATTTTGCCATGTCTAATCCAATACACGTGTACACACACACACACACACACACACACACACACACACACACACACACACACACACACACATGCACACACCATGCATTACACACTCGCATCACTTTGTTAGTGTACACTCATTCATACACACATGGATGCAGTAAATAAAACAGAGAATTCTGAGAAAATCAAACTTTTGCAGTTGAAATGTGTTAAGTTGCTTGCTGGACTGTAAGACAGAGCATGTAACATTTTAAATGCAAAGTTTGAATTTTTCAAGATCTGCTCTTTTATTTCCCCATTTCCTCCCCCACTCCTCTCCTCCTCCCCCCCCCCCCCCCCCCCCCCCCCATCTTTCTATAATTCTACCCAGCTCTCCCCTCAGTGATCCTGTGCCATAGCTGGCCCATCAGCCCGTGGGTTGTCCCAGTGACTTGCAACCCAATAAGCTCTTGACCTGGCCTTGTCTTTGGGGAGGAGGAGTCCCCAGGCGATTTGTATGAGCTGTGTCATGGATAAGGCTGGAGAGAAAGGCTGAGAGGCTGTTTGGCTGAGATCAATATTGCATGGGAGAAGGAGACTGCAGGAGGAGCTTTTCTATCTACTGTCCAGCACATGCATGTATTTCCTGGCTACTGGCAGCTGCTCTATCTACTGGTCAGCATGTCTGTAATATTCGTGGCTACTGGCAGCATTGGGAATGCTACAGTTCCCATGGTCCACTCGCTGTCCTTACGACTGAATTTTAATTTCCCATGGCAGTTTTTATTGATTGAATTCAAACTTCCCATTGCAGTTTTTTATGTATCAAATTCAAACTTCCCATTGCAGTTTTTATTGACTGAAATTGAAATCTCCCATTACAGTTTCAATAGAAATGAACCAGAGGTTAAAAAAACTTACTTTTGAGTGAAACTGGAACTGAAGAAACAGAAAAGTGGGGAAATGCTACAGATGTAATGCAGTCCAAAAATAGAAGACAGCAAGATTGCTGGAGTGTAAGATGGAGCTCGAGATTAGTTTCATACTTTTCGAATTGCACTGTTTTTTTTTTAATCTGGAAAAAAAGGCTTGTAAGGTTCAACGTCCAAAATAGCATCAAGACTTTTTTTTTTTAATAATGATAGCGCTAAAATAACCAAGGTGCTATCATAAAAAAAAAAGTCTTGATGCTATTTTGGACGTTGAACCTCACAAGCCTTTTTTTTTCCAGATTAAAAAGTCAAACACTGAAACAGTTGATGTTCTATATATAGCTTAGTGGGTACAGGGGCAGTGAAATGTTACTAGTTTTACTGTGTGTTGGGCGCAGCATGATGGAACAGTAGAACTCCATCCCTCTCCTTCCACTGCCCTAACCTGCCCTGTCCGGAACCAGGTACCCATTCACTGTGGGGTGGATCTTCCACTGCCGTAACCTGACCTGTCTGGAACCAGGTACCCATTCACTGTGGGGTGTGGACCTTCCACTGCCTTAACCTGACCTGTCTGGAACCATGTACCCATTCACTGTGGGGTGGACCTTCCACTGCCTTAATCTTCCCTGTCTGGAACTAGGTACCCATTCACTGTGGGGTGGACCTTCCACTGCTCTATCCTTTCCTGTCTGGAACCAGGTACCCATTCACTATGGGGTGGACCTTCCACTACTCTAACCTGCCCTGTCTGGAACCAGGTACCCATTCACTGTGGGGTAGACCTTCCACTGCTCTAACCTGCACTGTCTGGAACCAGGTACCCATTCACTGTGGGGTGGGCCTTCCACTGTCTTAACCTGCCCTGTCTGGAACCAGGGTACCCATTCACTGGGGGTGGACACCTTCCACTGCTCTAACCTTCCCTGTCTGGAACCAGGTACCCATTCATCATGGGGGGTGGACCTTCCACTGCCTTAACCTGCCCTGTCTGGAACCCGATACCCATTCACTGCGGGTTGGACACAGTTTTCCACTGCCTTAACCTTCCCTGTCTGGAAACCAGGTACCCATTCACTGTCTGGGGTGGACACAGTTTGGACACAATTTTCCACTGTCTTAACCTGCCCTGTCTGGAACCAGGTACCCATTCACTGCAGGGTGGACACAGAGTTTTCCACTGTTGTAACCTGATCTGTCTGGAAACAGGTAGCCATTCACTGCAGGGTGGACACAGTTTTCCACTGTTGTAACTAATCTGTCTGGAACCAGGGTACCCATTCACTGCGGGGTGGACACAGTTTTCCACTGTTGTAACCTTCCCTGTCTGGAACCAGGTACCCATTCACTGCAGGGTGGACACAGTTTTCCACTGTTGTAACCTGATCTGTCTGGAACCAGGTACCCATTCACTGCAGGGTGGACACAGTTTTCCACTGCCTTAACCTTCCCTGTCTGGAACCAGGTACCCATTCACTGCGAGGTGGACACAGATTTCTCAAGCCATGAAATCTGAATCCATGAGATGGTTCCAACTTACACTGTTACTAGTGTTCACTGTGTTATGCAAACACTTGAACAAGCTGACTATGGGCCCCATTTTTTTTTTTTTCTAGCAAAGTTTATGTTTGATATCAACAATTCAAGAAAAATTGAGGATCCATCATTCAATCTGTCGTATTACTACCCAAATATAATCTACATGACTAATTGCTGTGTCTCTCTGACACCTGTTCATTTTATTAATATTCATTTCTTGACATTTTTATGAAATTGCATGTGTGTGTGTGTGTGTGTGTGTGTGTGTGTGTGTGTGTGTGTGTACACAAATCACTTTAAAACAGGCTTTTGAAGTATTCCTTACAAGAAGGCCACGCTTGAAATTCATCACTAATGTATGGTCCACACCTGTTCTCAGAAGACCTGCATCTAAATCAGCTATTGGGATGTTCCAGGCGATCAGGGACATCGCTCTATG